>WTSP01006823.1:0-14116 GCA_025331215.1 Actenoides lindsayi | reverse complement strand
AAACCTTGATCACAAAACTTGCATCAAATTTGTTAACACCAGATATGCACATTAGATTCAGTGTCTTGGTGCAAGTCCTTCAGAAACCCTGGTGACCAGATCCTTACAGGCTGTGTCACTCGGTGAGGTGACATGAGGGCTCCTGTCCTACTAAAGCCAAAGGGCAGTTTCCACCCAGGAGTGTTTGCAATCCCTGCTGTGCAACTGGGAGATGGAGGCAGGGGCTGAAGCAAACCTGCTTGAGGAGCTTCACAAGCAAATCCCAAAGGAAAACCACTTGGACATGGGCAGCACACACTGGTGCTCAAGGGAGGAAGATATGCTGCAGGCAGATTTTGTAGGGCCTATGCAGCACAAGTTTGGATGTCTGTCCTCCAGGCATTCTGAGGGAAGCCTGAAGAAAAGCCAAACATCCTCCTGACAGGAACTCTGTGCTCTTGGTAGGGTCTGGGTGACAGGAAAACACTTGGCCCTTTCATGGGGAATGGAAGGAAAATTGTGTTTGGTCTGACAATGCCTTCTTTTTGTTGACTTAAAGTTACAAATCTTCTTACCTATTCAGGCTGTATAATCAAAAGGCTTCATTTTTTCCATGGGTATTTTTCATCTGTATGCAAAACCATGCCCCTTTTTTAAACATAAAATTGAAAAGAATTTGCACAAGCTGGCTATTATGTGATATGGATAATTTCATGATGTGATATTGATATATATCCAGCCTCACTATGAGGACTTCTGCACCCACTTACCTGACTTATTCTCCCTGTCTCCCAAGGGCACTTTGACAATTAATTAATTAGCAGACATTTTCTCTCCTGGTTTTGTAATATTTATTAGAGAGTTGCATATGTATCTGAGAATGATGTGATGCATATCCCCATCCATCCTCTGAAGTGAACTACTCAATAATATGTTTACTCAGCAGTTATCATGTCTCCACTTCTCTGAAGCAGAAGGAATTGTTGTTTCAAGGCCAAAGTAGTATTTTATAAAATATTCTCTTGTCACATCATTTACACAGATGTTGACTACACTTTTCATTACATAGCTTTCAACAAACGTGTTCTTTGACAAGCAAACTCCAAAAGCCAGAGACCTGTTTGATCTCTTCCTTTCAGTAATAGGAAACTATGTGGTCTTGTGATGCAGTACCAGTAAACTCACCTTGCATCCCCTCACCAAAATACAGCCCAGGTTGAGATCCAATAGCACATACCTCTTTGGAGTACTATATTGCATTCCATTAAGTTATCTGACTTCTAAACCTTTCAATGCTCTGCTAAGCAATATGTGAGGTGCAGAGCCCATCTGTTAAAGCCAGTTTTCTGGCAGCACAAAAGAGCATTTGTGAGCATCAGGTTCCAGAAGATGCAAAATTACTGACATTTGCACTTACAGAATTACTCCAGCTCACCTCTGTTGCTTACGAATCACTTCTGTGAAAGAAGATAACCAGGGAATATTGAAAAATATTATAGAAAGATTAAATCTATAAGATACATAACACTTATATTTTAATTGATTGTTATTTAATAGTTTTGTATTATACTAACAATCTGACACCTTTGTCAGGGATGACAGTTCATTATACTAATTTCTGTACCACAAAACAGGGTTAGAAGGAGTTGCAATTTGTATGGGGATTGGAGTGCTGATGGGGTAAAGGAGGTTGTATTGGAAAATGGTGGTAGTATTAATGTCAAAGAAGAGTTACTACAGTTTATTTGGTATCTGATATTTGAACAAGTGAAGTATATGTAGTATGCAGCCACATGCAAACAACACATTCTGTCATTGCAAAGCACACATCACAGCACAATACAACAATGCCTTTTTTTCCTTCACCATTAGGTCATTTGAATGTACAGTACTAAGTCACAGCCTTTCATCAACCCCATTAAATTTAAATCCTTCATCATTTGTTGTCACTGAAGTCAGACATGATATACTGGCTTTTCCTGGAAATAAAAATGTTCACTGCTTCTCATAAAGGCACAAAAATCATAGAATCATAGAATGCTACGGGTTGGAAGGGACGTCTGGAGATCATCAAGTCCAACCCCCATGCCCATGCAGGAACACCTAGGGCAGGCCACACAGGAACAGAGCCATGAGGGTCTTGAAAGTCTCTAGTGAAGGAGACTCCACAACCTCTCTGGATAGTCTGTTCCAGTGCTCCATCACCCTCACCCTCATGTTGAGCTGGAAGTTCTGTGTTTCACCTTGTTACCATTACCTCTTGTCCTATCACAGGGCACCACTCAAAAGAAACTGGACACTTCTACTTGACAACCACCCTACAGATATCTGTAAACATTAATATGATCCCCTCTCAGTCTTCTTCTTCAGGCTAAACAGCCCCAGGGCTCTCAGCCTTTCCTCATAAGAGAGATGTTCCAGTCCCTTCATCATTTTTGTAGCTCTCCATTGGACTTCGTCTAGTATTTCCCTGTCTCTCTCAAACTGGGGAGACCAGAACTGAGCACAGTAATTCAGAAGTGGTCTCACTAGTGCAGAGGAGAGGGGGAGGAGAACCTCGCTTGACCTGCTGGTCACACTCTTCCTGATTCACCCCAGGGTACCATTGGCCTTCCTGACCACAAGGGCACATTGCTGTTCCATGGATAACTTATTGTCCACCAGGATGCCAAGGTCCTTCTCCATGGAGCTGGCTTTCAGAAGGTCTACCCTTAACCTGTACTCATATATGGTGGTGTTCCTCCCCAGGTGTAGAACTCTACACTTACCTTTGTTGAACTTCATTAGGTTTGCCTTTGCCTAGCTCTCCAGTCTCTCCAGATCTCGCTGGACAGCAGCACAGCCTTCTGGTGTATCAGCCACTCCTCCCAGTTTAGTATTATCAGCAAAATTACTGAGGGTACACTATCCCTTCATTCAGGTCATTGATAAAGATGCAGAATAAGACTGGGCCCAAAACAGGCCCCTGGGGTACACGGCTATTTACAGGTCACCAGCTGGACTCTGCACCACTGATCACAACCCTCTGAGCTCTGTTGTTCAGCCAGTTCTCAACTAATCTCACTGTCCACTCTTCTAACCCACACTTCCTGAGCTTTACCACAAGGATGTTATGGGAGACAGCATCTGTTACCTCTGACAAAGATTTTCTCAATGTGTAATGTATATTTGACCTCTACTTTGGTTTCACTTCGTCAAGTCACCTAAACATATTCATAGCATTAATCATATGGGACTACGGAGACAGACCTTTACTTCTTAATGTCACTCAGCATAAAAATCTTATTTGGTAACAATTTTTTTTTTATTATTTAATAGGTTTTAAGCAAGGGCTTATACTTATATTTTAAAGTAAAAGGAGGAAAACAACATGTGAGAGGCATGAAAACATCAGGAAGGACTACACAAGTTTGGTGAAATTCTAGAAGAAATTTGAGCAGGAACCTCCTCACAAGTAGATACTTAATTACATCAGAAGACTGAAATAGACACATTCAGTAAAGCAGTGCATGGCTTGGAAGTCCAGAGCTCTGTGAAGTCTACTTTCATTTCCAGGGTAATGCTTTCATCCATAGAAGGAGAAAAGAGGATGAATGTTAAAACAAATGACAGCTTGCTGCTGAGTTGTCTGCCACTTAGCTCACAGAAATGTGAAGTATTCAAAAGCATCGATTCTTTCACTAGATATACACCGCATTGGGCAGCAGCAGTTACACTTCCAAGGCTGAGAATTATTTTCTCAAAACTTAGCCTGTGCATTTAGAAATATTCATATTTTAACTCTTGGCTATATTAAGTGTCTACCTTGGATGTGACACAGGAAATGATATTTAGGAATCTGTGTTCATTATATCTGGAAAGAGATAAGCAATCCCCTTTTTTTCCTTTCTAGGGGCAGACAGTGCATAATGATAACAGCTTTATCAGACGTGAATACATTGAGACTCTACTATATTAACATTTTTAAAACCTATTCTTGGCACACACATTGCTGAGTAGTGCACCCACCAAGTTTGTTTGGTGTAAATATTTCCTAAGATCCATATTAAGCAGTGATCATGCAATCTCTCATCATCATGCTGTGGGGGAGCTCTGGGTCCAAGCATGATTCCATATGTCTGCTCTGGGATTTCTAATGGCATTGAAGATGAGGAAGTGTCCCTCAGCAAATGATTGCAGTCCTCCTGGGGGCTCTCACAAGTCAATGAAGCATGCAGCTGGGAAATACCAGCATAAATTCACCATGGGCAAATTGTGCTTGACAAACCTGATTGTCTTCTGTGACAAAGTAATCTGCACGGCTGATGTTGGGCAAGTGGTGGACATTGTGAACCTGAATTTCTCCAAGGCTTCCACTCCATTTTCCCACAGTATCCTCTCAGAGAAACTCATTCATCACAGTCTAGACAGTCTGGTCCATGTGGTGGGTTGGGAACTGGCTGACAGGCTGCACCTGGAGGGTGGTAGTAAACAGCTCCTTTTCAAACTGGGAATCTGTCACAAGTGGAGTCCCCCAGGGACTGATCCAACCTTGTTTAGTGTCTTCATAAGTGATCTGGATGATGAGGTCAAGTGTACCCTGATGAAGTTGGAGGATGATACCTGACTGAGTGGGAAAGTGAACACTTCAGAAGGGAGACACAACATGCAGGAAGACCTGGATAGACTGGAAAAGTGAGTTAACAAGAACCTTATGACGTTGAACAAGGACAAATGTAAGGTCTTGAACCTGGGAAAACATAATCCAGCAGTGCAGCAAAGACTGAGATCTACTTGGCTGGGGAGTAGCTCTGTAGAAAGGGACATGAGGGTTCACGTGGACATTAAGCTCAATGTGAGTGAACAGTCTGCTGCTGTGGAAAAGAAAGGCAACAGGATGTGGCACTGTGTCAACAAGTGCATCACCACTAGAGATAAAGAAGTTATGCCATTCTACTCAGTGCTTGCCAGGCCACACCTGGAGTACTGTGCTACAGTTTTGGCTCCCACTATACAAAAAAGATGTAGACGGGCTCGAAAGGGTCCAGAGAAGGGCCACAAAGATGATCAAAGGACTGGGAAGCTGCCATATGAGGGAAGCTGAGAGAACAGGGTTTGCTCAACCTTGAGAAAAGGATTAGTGGAGTACTTATTCCAGTATTTAAACAGTGGCTACAAAGAAGATGGAGACTCTCTTTTTGCAAGGAGTCATATAGAAAAGAGGAGGGGTATGTGTTACTCCTGGAAAAATTCTGGTTGGACATGAGTGGAAAATTTTTCACAATGAGAACAAGCAGTTGTTGGAACAATCTCCCTATGGAAGTGGTGGATTCCCCAACATTGGGTACTTATAAGATTCATATAGACAGGAAGAAATATTGTATAGGCTGTGATTTTGCCAAGAAAATTTGGACCAGATGATTCTTGAGGTCCCTTCCAACCTAGTATCCTATGACACTATGAATCCAGGTCAACATACTCCGCACAAGGTTTATGGTAAAACTGTAAAAAGGTTAAACCCAGTTGAGGTCTGAACAGTCAAAATGTTCCCTCTAGACTCTACAGGAAGCATGATAGACATAGAGTGACTTGGGAAAGAGAGGAGAAAACTGAGTTTTGGATAAGCAGCGTTTAGCATTTACAAAGTTGGTAGTCTCAGGTAGTCTCACTAAGCCTGAAGTTTCATAGATGAAAGCAACAGATAATATGGCAGTGAAAGTTGTGTATGTGAAGGCAAAACAATAGTGAAGAGAGAGAGCACACTTCATGTTGTGGCCTCTAATGACTGGTGTACTGGTAAGGAAGACTTGGTGAAATTGTCCAAGAAATTTCCTTTCTGGTTTCAGAGGCACAGAAAGGGAGTTGTCCTCTTGTATCTCAGAGATCAATTCCTGCATTCTTGCTTAGGCTGCACAACATCCATACAGTAAAGATAGAAGACACTTCTTTTTAATGTCTCCTACCTCCCATAGGAACCATGTACTGACAAACTATAAGAGTTTATTACATTGGGAAAGCAGAACATACTCAAGGTTTTATTTAGAAATTTTGTTTTCCAAAAAACAAATACTATTTTATGTTTCTTTGGCAACTGGTAGCAAGGTGAGATAAGGAAAGTATCAAGCAATATCAGGAATACCAAAATAATAAGGGAAAAAAACCACCTTTTCCATTTCTTTTCCCTCTGGAGCATGACACTTCTTTTCACTTCCAGTGAATAATTAGAAAGTGGAACACAGTTCAAGTGCTGTCTTAGGAGAGCATGTAGAACAGCACGCAGGTCCATTTACCATTATCAAAGCTTGACATGACACTGCTGTCTGTGTGGTGCAAAAGAACAATACAACATTCTACTTAAAACTTCTTTTACAAATAATGTCAGCTAAGGACACCCGCATGTTGTTACATTTTAATTAGTAAATTCTCTTTTTACTAATTGCAAATCAAGCAGAAAAGCATTGATTTACATGAATGGCAAAGGGTGTTAAAGAAATGTTTATTACTGTGAAAAAACTACTGTGAAAATATGGTAATAAGTAATACCATGGTGGGAGTTTGAAGACTGTTTAATTATTGGCATATTTTAAAACATATAGATAAGAGACGGTGTCGTATTAATGGACACCCTGGCACTGTGCATCTTTGGAAGATGAACACAATAGTCTGGGTTTTATTATTATGAAAAATTAAAACTAGACTTTTGACAGTTTATCAACACATACTCTAAGACTGAATGTTAATGATGAAAATGTTAGGAAATAAGAATAGGAATAGGAAAAATGTTATTTTGGCAAAAGGAAAAGCAAAGCACACACAACTGAACTACTTCATTTCTTGAACAGTAGTCATTAAGGTCCAAAAAGTGAGAGTATTGTGTAGCAATCTACTATGCTGCTTTGCAAAAATCTCAAATGACTCATAAAACTATGGTTCTGTATTACTTACAAGAGGAGCAGTACAGCATGTGTCCTCAATTTGGCATTTCTAACCAAACTACTAATGCTTGTATCTGTTTTTCCCATAAACATATACTATGCCTGTAAAATAATTCATCTTACAAATATTGGGCTAAAGTGAGTACAAAACATGCAATGCAGAACTGTATTTACATATTTTATTTAGTAGGTTTTTTCTTATCTTTTCATCCGCCGTGATTTTGCTAGACTTTGGAGACATGTATTGTGGCATAGGGACAGTCTTCATTTCCCTTTTTAAGTAAAAGGCAAAGCTATGTTTCCAGTGTATCAAAGAATTTGCAACTGAAAGGTCAATTGTCCCTATAGTGTAAAGAAATATTGTGTGGGAAGACAAATACCATCCTCTTACCAATTTTTTCTTCAGATATTCCAGGTCTGGGAGAGGGAGAAGTGCCTGTTTCACTGCTTAAATTTGTCCAACCTGTAGTGCTCCCAAAATACAGGAACGGGGTAACCTGCTTTTTGTTGCAGCTTTATGTCAGCTCAGTTGAACCTTCACCTTCAACTTCCCAGGAGGATTTCCTTGTCCCTTGTTACTTTAGAAGCGTTCATTACATGCAGGTCGATTTCACTGCATGGAAAGATGCCATAGGAAAAATTAATATGAGCTAAGGCACATAAAAATTTCAACATATGTCCTTCTGGTAGCCAGGCTCCCTTTGGGTTGACACAACATTACACGGGTCTTTAACAGTTCTTTAACTGAGCAGAAAATAGCACAATCAAATTGAATAGCTGGAGGCTAAAGGCAAAGAAATTCACACTGGAAATCAAGCTAACATTTGTGAAGAAATATATAACTATACATTGAAACAATTCACTGAGGGATGTCATGGATTATCTACCTGCCAGCCTCTTCACATCAAAAGCAGGTAATTTTCCTGACCATATGATGCTGAGGTTCTTACTTGATGCTCATGATAGCTTTTTACTTTAAGACCTGTAAATCTGTATTTCATAATGGTTAAAACAGTATGTTAGCAAAACAGCCTATTACTTAACTTTTAATATTCTCTGAAGATTCTGAAAGGATTCTTATTTGTTAGTATATTCTTGTATGGTGAAAGGCATTTCAGTTTGATTATAAGTTTGCCCTAAGTAAAGTTCTTAATCAGATATTTGAGAAAATAAAACTTAAAACAGCTTCCCTGGCAGATCATCCTTTATACTGAGAGAAGTCCATGAGAAGACTCCAATGATTCTGATAGACTTCAAGGAGCCCAAGGATTTGTTGTCTTCAGCTGAAGCTTTCACAAAAATCTGAGCTCTAAAGCTATCATCAGAAAGACAAAATACCTGATCCTGATCCACTAGTACTGCTCATAGGATAAAAAGAAACTTAAAGCTTAGGTACACGGACTATAAAGTGGTTGCTTCAGGGGCAGAGGAGACCGAAGCTGACTGCTCACAGTAGGAGATAAAACAATGTGCGAGAGCAAAGTCTCTGTAAGCAAAGTCAACATAGGCAACAGTTCCTTCAGGTTACTACCATGTAGTGGTACTACTCATATGTGGTAATCTACTCCCAGCTCAACACATGTCTTTTTAATATCAGGAGATCAGATGTCCTCCTGGGTTTTCCAATCTGAGGCTAAAACATAGCAGCTGGCACTTCCATATGGGTAACACACTATCCAAATACACCAAGTGCATGTCAGAATGCGAACTGAGACTTGGACAAAACCAGCATTGGCTCCTACTCAAGATGAAACAAATCATACCCTCCTCTGATTATGTAAGTGTACCTGTAAACTATGTTATCAAATAATTCAGATGAAGTTTCCTAAACTTCAGAGCAGGGAAGAAAGAAGTTGCAGTTATTTTAAATCTCCAAATATCAGCAAGATATTCCTTTTTTCCTGGAAATTTCTATCAAGCTAACATCTGGCAAGTTTCCCTTTCAAAAACATTTTAAACAAAATTTTAATTTCATGAAAAGAAAATTGATGATAGGAATGGTACAGTGTAACTACAGCTCTGCTGAAATGAGGAAAGCAATTATACCTAGTCAGGACATAACATGGATTAGATCTAGGGAGATAAAGGCAACAAAAGAGCTCTGATATGCTTGTATCTCACAATCTAAGTTTAGAGTAACAGAGTACGCACCATTATAGATACCCCAGAATAAGACAAGGCTAAAATATTATTTGGAAAATTTACTGATATTCAGATAAAGGGAAATCTGATCTTTAAAGTAGAAATAACATATAAAGCAGTAAAACAATGGGCTAAATTATCAGCAAGAATCGGTATAGTTCTCTGGTTTACATCCTTGATGATCTTCCCTTATATTTCACATACTAGTTAATCTGAACTAAGACGCATATTTTTAATAATTTCAAGTTTATTGGTTTTGTTTGTTTGGTTGGGTTTTGTTGTTGTTTGTTTTTTATTTTCTTTTGGTTTTGATTTTTTTTGCTGCTTTTTGTTGTTGTTTGGTTAGTTTTGTGGGGGTTTTTTGTGTGTATGGTTTTTGGTTTTTTGTTTCTGTTTGGTTGGCTGGTTGGTTTGTTTTGGTTTGATTTTGAGGTGGTTTTTTGTTGTTGTTTTGTTGGGTTTTTTTCTTGGTAGTTAAATCTCTTTTGAAGCCACCAGTGATTTTTTTCTGTGTGAAGAACAAGATGACAGTATCTGTCAACAGGTAAGAAAGAATATGAGTAGGGATTCACAGAGCACCTAAAGAAATTAAATGGGAAGAAAAAGGGTGGCACATTATTATGCTTTCAGAAGCAACATCTCAGAGAAAGGACTACAGAGCCTTTGTTTCAAAGGCTCATAGAATTTGATAGAATTAATTTCCAAATAATGTAATGCATAATAATTACAAATTTACCAACAGTGAAATATAAGTTTTATCTGAAGAATTATGCAGAATGTTAAAAACTACTTCTTTCATGGAGGGAGATTTTAGTAATTCTGTTGATTTCTCATCATACAGTGTCACTACACTGTGATATTGTCATGAGGCATGAGCTTTTGGCTAGACAAGAAAAAATAAGGCCTTTGGTAAATACCAAGAACTTTCTGAAGGTCTGTTCCTTTGCGTGGATCCATTAGTTGGCATGAATTTTGACTTGTGTTTATGAATAAATGCAGGAAAGAAGAATATCTCTTGCTGCTGGAAAAGAGAAATTCAAGTTTTAAAAAATAGCCAAGATTTTTTTTTTTCCTTTGGGAACAGTCTATATTACCCTAAAAAGTAGAAGTCCTGAATATTGTTGTGAAAATATATAGGAGAAAAAAAAGAAAGCAGTCAACAGCATATTAGCTGAGACAGTTGCTTGAGAAAACAACGTTATGCAAGAGAGGCATCTTCAAGGCTCCTCCTCTGTCTAATCTGGTGCAGGGAGTAGTACCTTTGTATCTGTGTGGGTTTTCTGGCTCATAGTTCGTAAGCAAATTTCAGTATCATCTGGTGTATGCAGGTGACTCAGCCTTGATTTACTGGTCATTGGCCCTATCTACACAGAGATGATACATAGGGAGCAGTGTAGATGGCTCAGCCTTGAGTTGGCCATAAGCCCCAGGACGAACAGGGCAGTGTTGCATCACACAAAGAACCAAAACATGAGCTGAGTCTTGAAATTCCTCAACAAATGGTATGTCCTTAGTCTCAATAGAAACCACTATTTGACTTCCTGAGAAAGTAAGATAAGGAAGGCCTGGAGGGTTTTAGCAGACTTTTGTGTCTCCAGACAGCATAATCTAATCGGGCATAGTTTTGCCACAACTACCTGAAGGGTTTCAGCCACAGCCTTGTGTATTCAAACTGTACAATCAGTCACTAAAACAGGGGATAAAAGTGCTAAGGTTTAGTTTAGATTTTGGAAGTCACCTCTCCAACACTCACATCTATGGAGACCCTTCCCCCTTGGTCAGAACATCAGCCAAGGTGAGTTATCTAAGACTGAGAGTCCTTACCTGGAGTGGTAAGCTGTAAATCTGTAAATTAGCATGCTGTAAATTTGCAAATGCGGGTAATTAACTAACACATGTATAATATTTAACATGCTTTCTAATATGTTATAATGTATTCTTGCTTTTAAGTTGTAATAGTGCATTCTTCCACAGTACCCATAAAAACCTGCATTAGTGGTGTATTAGACTTCAAAGAGATGGTTTGTTTGGGCCTTACAGTTAAACCTGTGCATTCAAATAAATCATTTGCTTAAACCTCAAAATCCAGTCTCTTTTCACCATAGTATCTACTCAGCTACTGTCCTAACTGCACAGTTTAAGAGTTTCTTTTTTCTTCTGTCTCTCTGCTGCAGCGAATTCCCTACAGTAAATTCCCCACACCACAGCAGGGCGGTCCTGACAGGACACCCCCTGCTCCAGTGGGATCTGCAAAACCACATCCAATCCCCATCAAGTATTAAGTGAGGAATCTCTCCCTTACCTTGTCCTTAGTTATCACCAAGGTTCCCCTTGACACCAACTGACAACATTACTGTCAAATCCTGAGTATTTACATGAGAAGTTCTCTTTGGGTTAACCAGGTATTTTTTTCATAGAAAACACCAGGTAAATGCCAGAAGCTCTGAGTGTCCACTTGACACTTGACTGGCCTCCCAGCTTCTCCTGTAGGAGTAACCCATCAAATCTCAACATCCTCTTATTCCCCTTATTGGATTGCATTTACTGTAACAGTGCGGTGGTTTGACCTTGGTGGGGCTCCAGGTGCCCACCAAGCCTCTGTATCACTTCCCCCACCCCTCCTTTCTCAGCTGAACCATGGGGAAGAAAATACGATAAAACTCGACGGGTAAGACAAAAGCAGTTTAATGGAAAGCAAAGCAAGGCCGCATGCAGAAGCAAAAGAAAACAAAGACTTATTCTCTACTTCCCATCAGCAGGTAATGTCTGGCCCATTTTTCAGGGATCAGGGCTCCAAATGTGTAGCGGTTGCTCAGGAGGACAAGCCAATGCCCTGCCCCTTCCTCTCCTCATCCTCCTCATCCTCTTCCTCCTCCTTCTTTTTCCTAGCTTTTATAGTTCAACTGATGTCATATGGTATGGAATATCCCTTTGGTCAGTTTGAGTCAGCTATCCCAGTTGTGTCCCCTCCCAAGATCTTGTCCACTTGTCATGGTGGGGAAATGTTGAAAAAACATCCTTGTTGCTGTGCAATCCCTGCTCAGCAGTAGCCACAGCATGGGTGTGTTATCAGCACCTTTCCAGCTCTCAGTGCAAAGCACAGCACTGGGAGGGCTGCTATGAGTAAAATTAACTCCAGCTCAGTCAGACCCAATATGAACAGTCAGAGGGTGAGGAACAGAAATTATTTAACAAAAGGAAGCAAGATATAGGTATTTGTAGGCACTGTCAGTAAAGGGCAGTACCAGGTATAAAATCAGTGTTCTATAGTCAGGTTTTCTTGGATGTTTTAGCTCACAGAAGGTTCAATGTTTTCCCCAGTTTATATATCCTAAGGTTAAATCTTATGGCTTCTCTGGTCTCCTCAAAATACAGCACACACACACACACAAATATTTAAAAAATACCCTTTTTCTTACATGGTAGCTTTGTTTCATTAAAGGACCAAATGAGGACCTCAGGATCTATCCAGTTACACTAAGGTAGCATAGCTGCAAGTCTTGGCATTATCAGTGGTGATATTTCTAAGGCCATCTGGCTTTGCTTATCATTTTATCACTGCACCTTGGGTGTTTTCATCTTATTTGGGATGAAAGTAAATGAGTTTAAGTATTTGTTCCTTTTCTGTTTTTTGAAGGTTTTGCTGGTGTTCCTGTTGTGATTGTTTTGTTCCTGTAACATTTGGGAGTAGAAGGATGATGCAGCACAGGTTGGTTATAGCTTCACTATCTGCACAAATTCTTCCCTAAGACAAACTGCAAAATAGCTGATAGGAATAACACAGAGGTGGTGCTGCAGTTTCACTGACTGTTTTCTGCTGTGAAGAAGCCTGTGACTACACCACATATCCAAATCCCACTTTTATATTATCAGGTGAAAATTTTGAAGCATTTCGTGGTGCGCAAGTGTGTCTTCAGTGTTGGAACAACAATAGCAAGAGCAAAAAAGCTGATACAAAATTTGTGCGTTACAATTCCCTTCTCTCCTGTCAGACTCAAAACACTCCATACATAATAATTAAAAAAATATGCGATGTCTACTGATCAGTTCCAGTTTGGTGCAAAATTGGTACATAAGTAATGGAATTGTAGCACTAGATGCTGCTGAATTACAGCACTGTTTTAAGAAATTCTTTTTGTTTTCATTCTACTTCATTTTTAGTCTGGAATAATTACAATAGTGCTAAGGTTACTTAGTCTTTCATCCAGGCTATGTGATGCAGAGTGTTATGTTTCTTACAAAATCACTCCAAAACTCCATTAAACCAAGTCAGCTGAGTTACAGGCAACAAGGAATGCACAAAGCAACAGAGCAGAAATCTGTAGGTTTGTCTTGGGCCCTTCTTTAGTACCTATCTCCACAGTTTCAGGATAACACATATTTTTTAATTATATGATAAAGATATTATTTTGAGATTGTGTTTTGTTTTGTAAAGAATCTGCACTGAGAAAGAAGAGGTTATGTCTGTACTACCTTTAGGAGCTCAATGCATTCCCAGATGCAGGATCATATTCCTCCTGCAGGATATGTACAGGCCAGGCTATACAAAGCCAAATAATACTACTGCAGACATTGGTGGAGTAATACACAGCTGTGGGCACACAGTATGTTTAGTCTATTGACACCATAGAAAAGGTTCAGCAGGACTTGCTGTAAGCACCCAATAGCCTGAATTTCTCAGCTCTTGCACCGCTGCTCCTCTCATACTCATCCCATAGCTATCACACACCAGTGCCTGGTCTCAGTTCGCACCCTCATGGTAAGAGACTGGGACATAAACATATGCTTAAACAAAACCTAGAGGGGCTGCTTCAATTTTGATTTTAGATTTACAGATATTTAGCTTTAATTATGAGATGAAGTTTGCTCACTTCTTTTTGATAACTTTTCACAGATCACAGGAAGGAATCCTTTCTCTCAGGGAAGCTTGAGAAATGAGACGTATTGTTGTGGCAATGACAGATGGAGACGCAATGGGTTTCACTAAGCTTGTTGTCCCATGGGAAAGCACCATTCCTGGGGCAAAATACAAGCCTGCAGATGGGAACTACCATGGAGCAGTTATGGGATGCTGAAGTAGT
>WTSP01006822.1:8789-58843 GCA_025331215.1 Actenoides lindsayi | reverse complement strand
GGGGGGGGGGGGTTGGGTGAGGGGGTGTTTATGTGCAGGTTTGGACTACTCTGGAATCTACCAGGCTCTTAAAGGCATTGCTGGGAAAAGAATTGGGTTATTCTCTCATGGGTCAGAGGAGTTTGCCATCCTGGTGGCACTTTCTGTCTTTTGTTTTATAAAAAGAAAAAACATTATCCAAGAGAAATTACATACACACCCCCCATGAAAGTCTGTGACTTCATACAGTCACACTTTCTTCTCAAACTCTAGTAAATTGTTTGGGAATTTTTTTTTTTTAAGTGAGCTGTGAGCGAGACCCGGGAGAAGAGCTCACTGCAGACAGACCGGCAGACAGACAGACAGACAGACACCCCCGGGACTCTCAGGGGGGGTCCTGCCCGCTGGCGACGCTCCCGCCAGCGTGAGAGGTTGTAAACCGCAGGGGTAGGGCAGAAAGCAGAGAAAGCACAGAAAGTAAAGCACAGAGAGCTGAGGAGAACAGCAAGCAAAGCGCAGCCTCTGCCGAGGCCGCTGCGGGCTGAGGCCCCTGCGTGCTGAGGCCCCTGCGGGCCGCGCAGGGCCTGGCGGGAGAGAGGAGGCTCTGTGGGGCAGCGCGCACCTGGCGCTCAGCGGGGCGGCCAAGGCGGAGTGGGATGGCCTGGGGTGGGTTGGTACCCGCTCCTCCTGCCTTCTCCAAGGGATATGTATTGGAAATGCCACCCTCGGCTCCCTGGACAGATGCTCTTTTGCTTCCCCAGCGCTGCGCGGGGTGTAATAAACTCTTACTGCGGGGAGTCAGCCGAGCGCTTTGGTTTCCATTCAAAAGATGTCTTTAATCTTCCTGTTGCTTTGCGTAAGTTGTAAATTACAGAACCCTGCAGAAAATTATATGTAAAGTAGATTATGATTCTCATTTTTAGGATGAAACGGGCTCTGCATGGTAAAAACTGATTCTCACGATCATTTAATTTTTCATTCACTCTCTGATTTACATTTCACGTATGAAATTCCCTAAAATCTGGGTGGATTATTGCAATTTGGATATTCCAAAATTATTTTTAAGCAAAGTAGCTAAACAGAGGCTGTAGACATCAACTATAAACAACCATAACAGTTGGGGCTGGCATGTACGTGTACAGCCTGAGCCTGGCAGAGGCTGCTCCCTGTGCCTGCAGCTGTGTACAGCAAGAGCTGCTGCTGGGCAGGAGGGGGCTTGGTGCTGCAGCCGGACCACGGCCACTGCCATCCCCACAGCGCCCACTGCCCAGCCTTCGGGGAGTGGAACGGGCTTCAGCGAAGGTTAGAAGGCAGATTATGAAGTAGCACTGCAGACCTTTATGGGAAGGCTGTACTGGGAGAGAAGAGGGCACAAGAACGGAGGGAGCATCACACGGTGTTGGAAATGGGCTGTAACGTCTGCTGGTGGTGGCAGTGCTGGGACAGGGTGGTGGCTTGGTAATGTTGAGACTTTTTTTGAGTTCTTTCTTAGTTCTGCATTATGAGGAAAGGCTGAAGGATCTGAGGCTGTTTAGCCTTGAGGAAAAGAAGGCTGAGGGGAGACCTTATTGCCCTCTACAACTACCTGAAGGGAAGGTGTAGCGAGGCGGGAGTTGGTCTGTTCTCCCTGGTGACAAGTGACAGAACAAGAGGAAATGGCCTGAACTTTGAACCAGGAGAGGTTCAGGCTGGATATTAGGAAGCATTTCTTTCCAGAAGGGGTTGTCGGGCATTGGAATGGGCTGCCCAGGGAGGTGGTGGAGTCACCATCCCCAGAGGTGTTTAAGATCCAGTGAGATGTTGTGCTTAGGGACATGGTTTAGTGGTTTGTGACAGGTCTAGGAATAAGGTTGGACTTGATGATCTTGAAGGTCTCTTCCAGATGAAACTATTCTATGATTATGTAAGATGGTGAAATTACAGTCTTTTCCCTGAGATATACCTGATCTAGTTGCGGATGTCTCTGCTTGCTGCAGGGACCTTTGGAGGTCACTTCCAACCCAGGGCATTCTATTTTGTATCCTGAGATATATATGAGATGGATATGTATGGTACTTTAGAAAACCTTGGACTAGGCAGTTCTTTGTCATTTTGTTGTGTTTTGTTGTTGGTTTTTTTGGGTTTTTTTAAATTCACTTTATAAATACAAGAAAGGCTACTACCACTGAATTGTTTAGGTAGACATTCATGGGAGCTCAGGCCTTGCTAGCAACATTCTTAATGAATGTAGAATTTATTTATGTAAAAAAGCAGAGATGCAAGTTGGTTGGGGTTTTTTTTATAGTTTTGTGGGGTTTTTTGAAGTGCCATGAGCTGCAGTAATTGCTTACCTCAACCCCAAGTAGAAAGTTTAAAGCCAAAGCTTATACTCACAGAAGGTGAAACAGTTACACTGCTTTGGGGCTTCTGGTGGTAATGGAAATTATGCTGTCAACAAACGAAGGACAGATAGCAGTAGTTAGGCGTGAAACCAAGCTGTCATTTCTCCTGGTCTTTATTCAGTGCATAAGCACAGAAGGTCTGTTGTCAGGAGATTACAGAACTCTGTAAATGAAGCTACAGAACATGCCAGAAAAATTGCCACCTCTACACCAACTGCTAGAGGAAGTTTAAGGTAGCCTGTCTTGCATAATTTTCAAAAAATGAAATGAACATTCTTTCTGACAATCATAAGAGAGATTATTAAGCCGATGGGTGCAAGATTTACTGGAAAATATGATTGAGCTACCAATTCGCTAGCGGATTAATTTTCTAAATTACATTCAGTGGAAATGATTCATCTACCTTACCAGATTTTTAAAAGTGAACTGCATCAGGAGGCACGCATGAGTAATGTTAAACGATGTAGCAAAACTGTGAAATTTTTTTCTCTTTTTTTTAATAGGGAGATAACTAGAGCGGCCCTACCAAAGTGCACTACATGGAATTGATTCATGATTGTAATTAACAAACTCGGCAACTAAGTGTGCAGCCATCAATCATCCTCAAGAATTACAGAAAAATCAATTAACAATTTAATTAGAAGTAATTTGATGACCTCAGTTATTCTGTTTAAATAA
The DNA here is from genome assembly GCA_025331215.1 of Actenoides lindsayi. NCBI lineage: Eukaryota > Metazoa > Chordata > Aves > Coraciiformes > Alcedinidae > Actenoides > Actenoides lindsayi. The sequence continues at coordinate 55,805 of WTSP01006822.1, read as the reverse complement.
GATCATCATTTCGCTTCCCAGTTTAGAATTCAGACCAATTATTTAATTAAAATGTCAATGAAATATTGACCTAGCGAAACCTTTATTCGAGGTGTTTTAAATATAGATTATCAAATTATCTTAACAACTGCATATCCCCTGAGATAAGAACAGCGTTGTGCCTTTTATTTTATGAAAGATTTTTACTGCTGGTGTTATCCTTATGCTCTAATATAGAGGTATTTTCTGCCAGAAAACCACTCAGACTATTTTTTCTGCTCAAAGTTTTAGCTGTTATCTGAGGGCTGGTTTTCCTTTACTCACCTACAGTCCTTGTCCATTTTCTTTCACTTTCCTCTGATGAGAAATCACACCGGGAGTGAATGACCAGGTTTGTTAATTCTTGTCCAAATGTCTTTGCTGCTGTGGTTTGACCTTTCCTTATATAAAAGAGGCATCTCAGTCCTTGACTGAGGTCTGTGTCTTGTCAATGGGAACTTCTGCTTTCCCAGATGAAGATGTTTGACCTGCAAGATGCTTTTGACACTGAGTTCAGTCACCTAGATCTTATGTGTTGGGTTTGTTTTTTTTTGATTGGTTGTGGGGTTTTTTTTGTTTGGTTGTGGTTTTTTTAATACAATTAACTTAATTTCAAATAGAATATTGTACTGCTTAAGCAAGATATATCAGTCAGCTACTGTGTTTTTGTTTGATGGGTTTATAATTTAAAATAAAATACAGTTTTTCAAAACCCTGCAGAGTTGTAAAGCTTCCTCTTGCAGTTCCATCTCCTCATATTTCTGCTAGTAAAAGCTAAAAAAACCCAATTGAGTGCAAAAAGAGACCTTAAAACTTAATATTCCTTGAATGATTTCATGTCTTGAGCAAAGAAAGTGGAGGAGAAAACTACAGAATATAAAATAAGACGGTATATTGGCAGTCCTGTCTTGCTGCTGACATAGTTAAGATAGCAGAGGATGTAATATGAAAGTATTTACCATTCTCCCTGCCTCTGTATTCTGCCCTGGCACGGGCAAACATCTGCGACAACGAACATGTGTTTCTACATTGCTGAGGTACAAGTTTCTGATAACAAAAGTTTATAAGCGTTATCACCAGATGTTGTGGATGAGAAGAGAGGAACTTGATAACTCGATTTTAATGATGTCCTCGTTGTCACTTGGCACTGGGACAAGCACAGGCATAGCAAGCAGAAATGGGTCATCCAAGCTGGTAGCAGCTATTTGTCGTGGATATTTGCCAATATGAAATAAGTTACAAAACTTTGAGCAATCTTTTTGTATTTCCCTTGAGTAAATTTCAGGAAATCTTCCTTCGTATGCATATTTTGACGTATTTCTAATAGGCCTTTTTCCTGGTGTGAGTGAGAACAGAACTAATTCTGTTCAGTGATTTTACTTGTCAGCTCCGTTCTTCTAACTCACTGCACTTTCTGAAGTCAGCAGGTTGTTCTCACAGGCAGTGTCTGCTTCTAGCAGTGAGAACACCCCATGGTTAGAGTTACTACCAAGGGTTGGTGTGCAGACCAAGGCCACTGCTGGATCTTGGGTACCACATTAGGAGGGTGCAGAAAAGTAAAATGCTGCACCTGCAGGTAGGAGTGGACAGGATAGGGTACCCCAAGCTGACCAATGAGGTATTCCATCCCAGATACATATTTGGTATAAAGCTGAGGGATCAGGAGGGTCTTGCCCTGCTCTTTGCCCTCTTGGTCTGCTTTGCATCTGTTACAGGTCTAAGGGGCTGCCCTGAGCCTAAACTGTGACAGGCTTACTGATCAACGTTCATGTGAGAGGGGAAAAAAGAACATTTGGTAAACTTGGTGAGCTCAGGATCATCTTTAAGAGTCCTTTTGTGCCAGTGAAACCAGTATGAAGGTGCTGCTTTGGGCAGTGGCCACCAGTTGTATATTGGGCTCCCTGGAACCAGTATAACAGCAATTATTTGGAAAAATCACTGAACCATCAAGTTCCCCTGTATCTCTTGGAGGTGACCAAAGTATGCAGTCTTTCTGCACAGCTCCTGTAATAAAAGGAGCCCTGTCCCTCCCCGTTGCTCCCCATGTGCTGTGTTTTATTAAGTGGAAAGAAGGTAGTTAATGCAGTCAGGTTTACAATTCCCTTTCTTGACACAAGGAAGGAGGGGTTTGCTTTTTTACAAAGCTCTAAAAACACCAACTGGTATCTGTGAAGACTTACACTAGAAAATGAATAATTTGAGCAACATTAGATATTTTTTTTAGATATGAAAGCTATTCATTAAACTGACTTTTTTCGTTTCGACTGTTAAGAATGAGGAAGATGCATCATGTGTTATCTTAGTCACTGACTTATTGAAGGTCACATTAAATATTTACTGTGAAAAAGAAATGAGATATTACTAAATGAGTCTTTGGGGACTAGGGGCCTCCATCCCTTCAATCTGCAAAAGTAAGCTTACCATTCAGAGCTTTCCTTTCTTAAGTTGCATTTGTGTATAAAGTACAACAGATACCAAAATATACAGCTAGAGAGCTAATAATTAATTTTTTTTTTTAAATGGAAGTCAATAGAAGTGTAAAATTTATGTGAAGAGTTGAATTATAAACAGTCACTGTGTGTATATACACAGTGCGCTCCGTAATTGCACTGTGAAGTCTATAAAGTATCTATGCCATGGTAGATTTGGTACTTCAAGCCAGTTGCTATTACAATTTGATGTCCTAACTTAATCTTGCCCACAGTATGTGTAGTTAAAACGTACTAAACTGTACTCGAAGTGTCATTAATTTGGTTGTCATGTGCTTTGGAACATTTTACGTCCTCTTGCCTATCAGTATGTCTTCTGGCTGCGCTCGCCCTCGAACACTTTTAAACATCTTGTTTCTCTTAAGCAATCAAGTCAGCCATTAGATGTCCATTTTTATTTCACTTGTAGACCTTTATATTGCACCCTGTCGTTATGTGCCGCTTCGCAGTTTATTTTATAACACTCAGCTATAAGACAAGGGCTGCATCTTGCAGTTTTCTGCACTAATCCAAAATGATGTACTGTGTGATTTAATAGACCAGGTCGTGAGACAGACCTGGTTCTGCTAGCTGGTCTCTATTTATACTGCTTTCAAAGATGCACTTAGCCCTTCTCATTTTTTTTCTGCCCCTAAAAGTGATGATTTTGTGATTCCAGGTTTTCATCTTGACTGAAATCTTAAGTTTAAAGATAATCTTAGTGTAAGAGCACAAACTCTATTTTTCTTTTATGCTTTCTTAATTCCATCCTAGTCTTAAATGCTTGAAAAGTGATTTTTTTTTTTTAATTTTTAATTTTTTTTTTTCTGTCTAGAGCCTACTTAAGCAAGCATCAGTTAAACTTGATTTAAAATATCTTCTTACAGTGTTGTGTGTGATTTTTATAATGGTGATTTGCTGGTTGTTTCTTACTTCTTGTGTGGTTGTAAATATCTTTTTACAGGCACTGCTTGCTGTGAGTTTTACTTTTCGTCTCTATCAGTTTTAATGTCAATTCCTGCACGCTGAATTCCCACAAACATCGGGGTAGTTTCTCCTGGCCAAGGCATCAGTAGCACTGAAGACTGCAGCTTACCAGTTCTGCTGACGGTGAATGGTCTTGGCTAGTTTTCCTGTCATCTAGACCCCTAACAGTATTGCAAGCAAAAGATAATCATTTCTTTTTCTCACCGAAACAAAACAGGCTTCATGTTGATGCATGTCATACACCTGTTGTCAAAAAATATTGCTTTATTGATTTACTAATACCTTTTCCAAGCAGAGGTTTATGTAAGTTTCTTTAGCTACTGTAAATAAATAAGGATTTATTTGGGCAAAGTAGCATAATGTTGTCCCTCCAGAAATAGCAACCAGTGCCTTATGTACTGGGACATGCAATCCCACCTCTGGCCCCTTTCCTGCTTCACCCCTTCTATTCTGAGACAGTTTGTGTATTATACTTCTCAAATTTTCATGGTTTTGTTTTTTTTTTTCCCCAAAAAATAAGTTTAGTAATCCTGAATGCAGTTGTAAATCCTCTTTTGTCTACAACTTACTTAAATTTGCATTTTTTTTGCTGTTTTTAATTTTGTTGTATGTGGCTGAGCGTCCCTTCCTCACAGTTTACTGCAGTTGGGTAAGTAATGAGTTCTCCTGAACGATGTCCAAAAATGCAGTTGATTTTAAAACTTTTAGGTTTCCGTGGATCTCAAAGTTTGTTTGGGGTTTTTTTTTGTTGGTTTTTTTTTTTCTTTTTCTTCTAGAAACTGTAGATGTACTTAGCTCCGTGAAAGGGAGGGCTTTCAGAAAAATCAGGTGATTCTAGGAGCCTAAGAATAACAGAACAATTCCAACATGTTCTTTGGAAATAAGAATCGTTAAAATTCTAGTAATTTTCTGTGCCATTTCCATACTCATGAACATTTTTCCATCACATGGAGTCTCCATGAAGCTCCTTTTATCTCGAATACTTTTCGTTCTTTTTTTAAACTTAAACTTGGCTGTTGCTGTGTATTCGTGTTTCTCTCCATCATCTTACAATATAAAAGGAGGAGTGTTATTGGTTGCATGATATTCTGCTATACTTTACGTTCCTTTTACCGTTGCTATAAACCTGGATTGTGTGGAGTATTTCAGCAGATGCTCTCTGTGAATGACACAATATTGTATGAAATTTTATTGTCCTCTTAAGATTGTGCAGACATCCCGTTAATTGTAGTAAATTGTTTTAATGTATGACAAAGATTATTAAGAATAATACAGGAACATAAAGCACTAGGAACATACATTTATAGTGGAAAGTTTGGTGATAATTATCTTTCACAGTGCGTGATGAATGGTTCGGTATGTAAGTGGTGGCAATTTCTCGGTGATAAATCTCTTACATATTATAAGGGCTAAGAGGCAAACTTTGGCATCAAAAGGTGTCAATCTCTTCTGGTACAGCTGTGTGTAAAGGCAGCCTGGAAAGTAAGGCTCGCTTTATAATGACATCTGAAGTTTTAGCAGCGTGATTTTTAAATCAGCATTTAATCTTCTTAACAGACCATGCTAGAGGTGTTTTATCAAGCTTCAGCCTGATGTGGGGATCGTTAGTGTAGCAAAACAGTGACGAGGTGGCAAAATTATCTGAGCTGTGGTTTGTACTTCCACCATATAATGAGAGGGGTGACAAAAACGTTACCTTCCCACTGCAGTTTTTCTTGAAGTGCATATGGAGTTTATTAATCTGAAGCTTCATGATACACTTTTTGTATCACCCTTCCTGTAAGATAATATGCATCTTATTTTGCATTACAGTTTGGCCACATCTAAAGAACATTTAAGATAAGTACAACTTTTCTGGATGAGATTTTGACCTTGAAAACTTCTCGAACCAGTCGAGCTTTGTTACACAAAGGCCACTGCCTCTGCCATTAATCATTATAGACTGTGCCCACAGCTATTGTTGGCTTTTCAAAATGAATTATTAAAGATATAGGAACATGAGAAGTATTTATTGCAGATCATTTTATCAAGACAAAAGGGCAGGAGTCATTTTGTGCGGACTACAGAAAAAGGGATGCTTTTCCTGTCTGCATTTCCAGTAGGGCCTGTAACTTTGTGCTTTTAGACTATGTCAGCTTAAAATCCATGTTGTGTTTTAAGGATTTCATAAACCGACTGCTAAGTGTTAGTGTCCTTATTCACAAAGCTATCGGGGTCCTTTATTCCAGTGCATGCAAGCTATGCCATCTGAAATCTCTCTGCATATTTAGGCAACTCTCTCTTCTATTTCTGTGTATTTTTGGAAGCATACAGGATGTCGTCAGAAACTCCTAGGGGCTATCTGTTAGATAAGGAAACAAATACTTGACTGCCTTTTTATCTTAATTATATTCTCATTCATGAAATGATCTATTGATTTATAGCTCACAGGCATGCCAGAAACTTGGAGTTCTGGGTTCCAATGGCAATATTAAAAATACTTTTTCTAAAACAAAATGAAAATTGAATGGTAATATGTTTTTCCCCAAAAGCACAACATTCTTTTTCTGTTCGTTTTAATTAGTTGAACCAAGGCCAGAAGAAAAAAGTATAGTCAGCAGTTGCAAGAAATACATCATTTAAGTGACAGATAACTTCTGGGACAGGTCAAAGTGTGGCCCCTTAATGATGGCATGCCCAAGTCACTGAGCAGGTGGGTAGGGTTTTCCTGGGGAAGGTGTGCGTGAGAGTGTTGGATGCTGTACTAGAATGCACTGATTAGGGATTTCCAGTGAATTTCCAGAATTCTATTTACTGAAAACTCCTAATTGGTGCATACAATGGTCAGAGCCATTCAGAACAGGGCATTACCACATGAGATGGAGTAATAGAATTTCCAGTGAAGTGACAGCTTGTTTTATGTGTGTCTGAAGATGCATATTTGCTTCTTGAGCCTCAGGTGCTTCAGCGTTAGGCTCAGTACAAGTGAATAGTGTGGCAAGGGAAGGCAGGTTCCTTTAGAAAGTTCCAGAATGGGGTGGTACCAGAGATGATCTGATTCCTATAGCTGAATCTAGAGAAATGGTGAAAGCCAGCACCACTGGTGATACTGTAAGTTTTCCTGTTTCTTTGAGTTTGGAGTGTCAGGAGGTAAATGAGTGCAGCTAGTAACTGCATCATTCCTTTATGCACCCATTGAATGTACTCAGATGGCCTGTGGCTGACACTTTGATAGGTATCTAAAAATAGACATATAGTTATTGGTATTTTATATGTATACTATTGCTATCTAATCTTCATTCTTGGTTGTTTGGATGCCATCAGTTCAACAATTAAATGGTAATTTCGTTAGTCAAGCTTGTTAGCAGGTTATGGATGCAAGTGTTCTCCGAGACACATTTATAGTCCACTTGCGAGTGCCAAATCAGAAAGGATTTAAACTTATCCTACGTGTTAAACAACTAATTGCTTAATTACTCACAAGTGGTGTGCGTACAGGGAGGCACCAATGATGCGACCTTCGAGAAAGAGGATAGGGCCAAGATCTACTCCTGTAACACGGCAGATTAGGTTTAGAGAATTTTTGTGCCACAGTTGCCAGCTGTATTCAGCCAGCTGAAATTCACGGCTTGAGTCTGTATGTGGATTGCCAGTGAGAACGTGTCTCTCATCTTTGGAGCTGACTTTGAAAAAAAGAGTGTTACAATATTAATAGCACAGGGGAGTACAGCGGCTGGCAAGGTACACTTGTCCTTTGCTTTCTCTGTACCAGAGTAGAACCTGAGTTTGCAAACTTTGCTGTGTACCGTGGCTCACACAAGTTCAGTTCCCTCATTGAAAGTATCTTCACTCTTGGTATTTGCCTACCTTAGTTTCTTTTCACTGTCAGTGAAAAATTGAAGCTTATTTCTCTGGGATACTGCTGCTAAGGTATTTCAAGGAATGAAAATGTGGGGTTTTTTTTGTCCCTGGAACAAGTGGGAATCTTTTTTGTTTTCTTCCTTTTCAAATGCTTATTTATACGTAAGATGCTGTAAACAGATATTTATATTGGATATATTATACTTGTTGATTTATTCTTTTTTTTTTTAATCTGAAAACCCAATTAAGCATTGGCCAGATAAGCTGCTAAACCCTCTTATGAATAAACATGATTTGAAGTATTCTATACCCTCCTCTGAGAAGAAAAAGAAATTCGTTTGAACCTAGGATGAGAACTAAAATGAGACATTGGAATATAGATGTTGAAAGGAGATAATCATGATTTTATACACCTATACATCTTTAAAGATGGATTTTAGCAGTTTGCTCAGTATTTTAGCTTTTACAGTTGTTACAGGCTTCCTGTGAATCCTGTTTTATTTAACGAGGACAGTACACAGTGTTGTATGAAAAATGAGAATGCTGGGGTTTTAGGGATGAAACAAAGGAACATTAGTGAACCTTAGTTTCTCATACAGTATTAGCTTAGGAGCCCCTCTATTTAAGGATTCTAAGTCCACTGAGGTTCTCTGCTTAATTACTGAGCTTATGACAGTGTGTAGTCTCTTCCAGAGCTTCATTAGAGTATTTTTCTCACTACTGAAGCGTGCGTCTCGCAGCAGTTTCTTCTTGACCTGTTTATTGAAGTTGTTGCTTTACATATTTTAAACTTGCTATTGAGTCACATCTCAGCCCTTCCTTGTATATGAGACCGTTCGTTTGCAGAGGAGAATAAATTAATGATGATGTTATCCAAAATAATGCAAAGTAGCACAAGGACGGTGATGCTGATCAGAGATGGTATTTTGAAGCTTCTTCTCTGGCCATTGGTGTCAAGGTCTGAGGTCTGTTGAAAGGATTGGTATTTTCCAGGCTGCTTCCAGACATGTGTGGGGGATAATGTCAGTCTTTATTACTATTGCAGATTTAAGCAGGTAAATTTAGACTGTAAGCTGCTGGGCCAGCCTGTGCATGGGCAGCTGGGCCTCACCAAGTGGGGCACTGTTGCTTTCAAAGCCAGGCACATGCATTAAGCTTGTTTCCTGCACTTAAGTGTGATTTTGATAGAAGGTAAACAGGTTTAAATGTATAAGTGATAACATCCAGATTGTTAAGCGAATCGCTTGCTAGTATATAGTATTCAAGGTCCTGTTATTGTTTTGAACTCACGTTATAAATTGGTGACAGGTTTAGATTACCTGCTAGGTAGGCTAATCCAGCCAGGCTTGATTCTTACCATTTTTATATGCCTAAAGTTTGGGGAGAAGTATTGTATTTCTGAAACAATTTGCCAGTTGGAGGGTAGCGAGTACGTTTTGTGATGACAATTTACATGTTCTGAGAATTTTGCTCATCAGAAATGGGAGAACCAAAACGTAGAGAAGGTTGAGCCTGAACTTTAAAGTAAGAAAGTCCCCTTCTATGGTTGTATTCTGTGGATTGTAACCATGAAACATTGTAGAATTTTTTTAGAACTCGTGATTTTGTGTTGCTGTTAGTGGATGAGGAAAAGAGCTGCACTAGAATCCCAGCTGGGAATTTAATAATAAATAACAATATACACTTGCTTTAGGTAACTATATACATCAGTATTAACAGGCATTTAAAATCTTGGCTGTAATATGCTTCATAAATTTCTTTCAGCCAAAGAAGGAAGAATGTCAGACACTAGTAATGCTTTTGAAGCTAAGCAATACAGAAAGTATAGTATAGTACCCCCAAAAGATGAAGGTATGAATTCTCCTATACATCATCTTAATGGCAACATTTTTCTATAAAGTGACATGGGGCACTCCTTTCATATTTCATGACTTCTATTTGCCCAGCTTCAAAATGCTAAATGTGGCAGTGAACAGCACTTTAATATTCATGTCTTTCTGGGATGGCTTTGAGAGTTTTCATCTAGAAAAATGTCTTGAGTAAGAAGGAATCTGACTTGTGATTTCTTCTTCATACTCAGCCACATACACAAGCATGAAACGTATATCTCCACATTTGACTTCTACAGTAAATGTAATTGATGAGTGAGAGTATTCTTTTCCCATTACACTTGACTGTGTTGATTTAAAATTTATTAGAATTACTAGAATAGTACCTTTGTGGAAAATATACTAGAATCTGGTGATAAATCTTTTTCAGCACCGAAACTGATGACTTAAAATTGTAAATACGATTAAAATAGCATTAATATTCACTGTTGTTATTCAAGAGACAAATGTAAAAGCAAACGACAGGCAACCATTTTTCACACAGCTGAGCTATTGCTGTAAAAACTGATTTTTTAAGAGATTGAAGAGGAAGTCAGACTGTTTTGAAACAACAAAAGTTCGGGCAGGGATCATATTCATACTGAGTTGTTAACAACAGGAGGGGATAAGCTAACAAAAGCTTTGGGAAGTAATTGGACTAGTGTGTAAGGGAAATCAAATGTAGTGATAGAGCGTGTTGTTCTTTGAGGAGGTAAGAGAAAGGAATATAAGAATTATCCTAGCAGATGAATCCCTGTGCAGTTTGGGGGTTTTATTACATTTGATAAACTTCAAAGAATAAGAAAGAGACTGTCAGTATGGAAACTCAAGAAGCATGTATTATATCAACTCCTATTTCATCCAGTACTCATTTAAAATGACGTGGTGATCACAATATATGTGCTTTCAAGAAAGTGCATTGTTTGGACCAGACCAAAAGATCCTTGTTATAAATTAGATATGAAAATGTAGGAAGCTAAGCATCTTTGAGGTAAACATTAAATGATCACCTGCTTTAAAGTCAAATATAATGTATTTTGTAAATGATATAAAAAACCAGGCAGGAAGTTTCCTCAGTAGTTCTGGCATGCAGTATTTTAACAGGGATCCTGATTTTCATGGGTATACAGGTAGAACAAGGCTGTAGGGTCTCACATACAGCTTAAGTAATACATCGAGCTAGGAATGAGTACAGTCTCTCATTAGTTTAACATAACTGTTTTCTGATGAAGCAAAAAACTCTTGGAATTCTATATAGATGGGTTTTTTTTTCAATTTGAGCTCTGGTTCTATCAAAACTTAAAGCAAACTGAGAAAGATTGGGTTTTTTCACTATTAGATTTTAATTTAACTTTAATTAACATGTTAAATTCAAACATGAACAGGATTGAGATCTTTATCACTAGAATTTCGTGAGTTGCAATGTGCTTCCAGCTACTTCAAACTGTTGCTGAAATGGAATTTCTTCTCTGTATCTGAACTACCTCTGTAGCACAGATTTTTTTCAGTTTTAGGTCTCAAGAAATAACATGGCATTAAAAATAAGCAAACGTATAAATTTTAAAGTTGTTTTCAACCCAGGTTGTGATTCCATTTCACCAGTAGCTCTGAGAGTGCATTATGGCTACGCGGAGGTGTTTTTTTCTCTGCATTTTATTTAGCTCTTGATTTGCTCCTCGTATCACTTGTGGTAGAGTTCTTAAGGAGTTCTGTGAAATCATGTTGTGTGTTATCTGTAGATGCTGTACGCTGTAGGCAAAGTGCAAAATTGAATTTATGTAGTCAGAAATCAGCTGTTAATATCACCCTAATGGTTCAGTAATAGTAGTATTAGATCTGAAGGTGATCTGAAGGTTAATTCATTATACAGAGAGTTCCTTGTCCTTTCTTGTCCTTTTCTCCTGTGTAAATATTGCTGTATGATGGTAGATCCTGAGCCGTGGAGATAGTCACATTGATGAGTAAGTGCTTTGCTGCACTGACTCGTTACAAAGCTGAGAGTAACTCTGTAGTAACTTCATGCAAGAACCATTTCGGAAAAATGAATAAACATTTTCCTCAATCAATCTGTAGTTAGGGATGCGCTTAAATACTTCTTTGAAATACTCACCTAACTTCCTTAGTATTCAATGAGAAGGTATGGGATTTGAACTAAGTTTGGAATTCTGAACACAAGGTTTAGACTTGATATAACAGAGGATCAAGCCTGAACTTTCTCTTCAACTGCAAAACCTGCAAGAGCATCTGATTTTTTGATTATATCAGCTGTGAAATCTGTGTCATTCAGTTGCCCTTACAGTAATTCAGGCTTCTCTGAGTTGCTTTGCAGTAATTTATTAGGATTTCAGTTACTCTAGGATTCTAATACATTTTGTTATAGCTTCTAGAAATGTTTTTGGGTTTTTTTTTTTAATTATGTTTATTCCCTGTAAAAATGACTTTTTGAAGCAAGGCATTTGACTTGCTGCAGACACATATTTCACAAGAGAACCTTTACTGAATGTATTCCTTGTGGTCAGTGTCACAGGTAATTAAACCTTGAGGGACAGCAGGGAATTAATTGTTTTTATTACGAAATGATCGTAAATAACAATGAGGATAACCACAAAGTGTTACTATGCTGCCTTGCTGTTTCCATTCATCAATAATTATTGTTATTTCTGGACTGAAATACTGATCCTCTAAACACTTTAGTGCATGTGTATATAAATTCAAATGAACTTCTATTAACTTCAAGAAGTGTTCTCATAAAATTATATATGCATAAGCTTTGCAGAAGTGGCATTTCACGTTATTAATATTCTAGGTAACAGCCAGAGAATTAACTTCCACCTGGCATTAGCTGAAATAAAGCCATAGCTTTAACTGAAACTGAAGTGATTTATATCAGCTGATTTTTTTTCCTTAGAAGTTTTTAGGTTTGATGATTTTATAAATTTGCATTTAGTCAATCAGTTTTAGTAGTATTCGGCTTTGTCACACAGAGATGGGGAAGTCAAGGAGATTATAAAGATACTGAGCTAACTCTATTTATCTTGGGATCCCAAGTATGCAAGTGTTTCCCTGCCTTTTTCACATAACACAGCATTGTGTTCCATAAGTAATATATTATATTCCAGAGTAATAGATAAAAGTTAAAAAAACCAAATTGCAGTGCTGTAGCTTCTGTTGTCTGATGTGAGATGATCAAGACATTTTTCAGTGCTATGGCACTTTTAAATAAGGAATACTAATCAGACTCTTTCATCATCTTGATGAGGAATAGGTCATTGGAGACTATAACATTCAGGGGTGACATGCCATTATACAACAGGGACATCTCGGAGAAATTCTTTGACACGGCAGTATTTCTTAACATGATTTACCCAAAGTTGAAGTAAAATTTATTGTAATCCTGCACAGCTAGTAAATCTGCCATCAACCTGTCAGTTACATCAGTAAAGCTACCTTTTCCCAGATGTCAGTCCATAAATCCTTTATTGTATTCATTGATTCACAGATTATTTAATCTCTGGCCTTCCGTTTCTGATAAAAGAACAGAAAGAATTTGTTTCTTCTGCAAAAGAAGTATGCTAAATTTAAATTATGGGTAGCATATGACAAAAAAAGTCTGCATACTGTTCTGTAATTCATCTTATTTACTTTTCTTGTGAATAAAGTTTAGCAAAGTGTGGGTGCTCTTCATGAATTCACAAGCTATTTTGGCAAAAAGTAATCCTAGACTTCAGTGGAAACTCTTGAACTTTGAGTTATAATCTGAGATGTTCTATTTAGAGCATGTAGTACTTAACTGCACGTTCAGAAAACAGCAGGGAAGTGAGTGGAGGAAAGACTGGACTTGCTGCTGAGATGTGATGTACAGACGAAAAAGACGTGAAAGCAGTGTGGAATACACTGGACTTTTGCTCATCTTCAATTAACCGTAAACTAGTTTCAGGCTGTCTAGAATCAGTTACAAGACTCAGGAGTCAAGGGGGGGAAAAAAGGCTGCACCGGGCAGCTGTAAAATACAGATCTAAAAAAGCTGCACTTGGAGAGCAGTTGCTCAGAACAGTAACATTTTCAGCAATGTGATTTCCCCCATGCCTGTTATTTTCCATCAAGCTTCTGTCAGTCTTCATAATACTGCATTAGAGAAGTGCTCAAGATTGGTATTACAGTATTTGGAACAGATCCTAAATTTTAGCTTATTTTCCAGTGAAATAAAACTCAGGGGAAAGGAGGGGATTGAATTTTTTTTCAATGACAGGCAGTTACATTCATGTGTAGATATTCTCGAGTCGTTCTCATGTTGTTTTATGCAAGCAAGAATATGTTACGGTACCAATTTTAGTAAGAATGATGCAATAAAACATGCAGGCAACATGAAAAGTTAGGAACGTATATCACAGGCGTGTCCTTTAAATCTTCCATATCATTAGCACATTTGTTAAAATGTATTAATTTGAATATGAGTGAGCAATGGTAATTAGTCATGGCAGTAAATGGAGCACTAACGTTACAGTGAGCAAAGTCATCAGGTACAGTTTTCGCCAGTGGCAGTTTTTGACCTTTTGTGTAATGATGAGATCGTTAAAACTGGATGGATGTGAGCATGCCAATTACGGAAGGAACAATTGCACTTTGAGTGTTTTCTCTCTGCATTCCTTGGCAGCATCGGGAAGAGTTCTTGAAAAGCATCTAAAATGTTAGTGGCTCTGAAATCAGTGAGGATGAGAAGGTGGAATTTGGGAAGTGGGGTGAAGATGCCAATCCAAGCCAACCCATTTTAGCCTGCAATCTGCTAAATTTAATGTTGACAAGCTCAGGAGAATAGCATGCAAATAATGAGCTTTCAGCTTATGATGTTTGAGAAGGTTGTGCTGAACATTCAGCAGAGAACTTAGAATTCTAAATTTTGAGCTTAAATAATGATAGTCCTCTATACAATATCCTTCATTTACGTGGTAATTTCCCCACATCTGAAATATATGCCTCTGCATTTTTTAGAGAGATAGGGTATAGGTTAATGTGTGCTGTGAATAAAGTACTAAACCATTTCAGTTGCCTGTTGAGGTCTGTGGTCTTGATGGACTCCTCAAAGCCACATCTCTTGGTGCTTATTTCAGCATCTCTGCAGTCCTTCCGTCCACCTCAGCTGTCTCTGGTTCCCATTGAACCACCCTCCCTTGTCCTCCCTTCAATCAGAGCCTTCTCAGACCCTACTCACTTTTCATTATTCATTGCTTTTCAATGTGTGATGATTTCTATGGATCTCTGGCAAAGTCATCCAAAACAGTCTATCCATTTTTTATCTCTTTTCAAACCTGAGTTCCCTAAAATTTGCATTGGTCTTTCCCAGCTATTTCAGATCTTCCTGAAACTATTAGGATATCCCCGTCATCACAGATATATCATCCCTGTTTAAAAGATGCTCCCTGTTGCCTACCTGCAGAGCAGTTTTGATGTGACTGTGGCAAAATTAAATTCATAGCAATCAGCAAGTAGAATATTAAAAAAAAAAAAAAATCCAATAAACCATTATCTTATAGCATCTCTTCTTGCCAGACCTACATGAGTATTTCTTAAATTCCTTCAGTATGAAAATGTTTCTAGTATGTTCTGGCTTCATTTCTTTCTTTCAGGTTGCATCCTAACGTTGTAGGCAGCTTTAACAAAAAGGATACTAGTAAATCCTCAAAACCAACTCTACCTATCTACCTACTTAGCTGCTTGTATCTCTGCATTTACAGTTAATTCAGCTAGACTATCCATGTTCATTAAGTGGCTGTACTTGGTGGCAGGGCAAAAGTTAAACAATTGACTAATAAACAAAGGAAGAAAACAGGATTGGAAGTGTAATTTAGAAATTTATCATGAAGGCCAGCTCCTGTCTTTATGCCAAAGATTTCAATGGAAAGGTCAATACTTCAATATTCTCTTTGGCTCATCAGACATGCTATTAAATGTCAGGACTTTACTAAGGTGCATACTAAATTAAGTCTCCAATATTTTGGTCTCTCGCTCTCTGTCTGGGCCTGTTGTTTTTCCTCAGTGGCAGAAGACGGGCTGTCCTTTTAAGGTTTCCAGTACTAAGTGTACTCAGGGAATTTTGGAGGTGGAAGACGAGTCACGGTTTTTGCATCATTGTGAAAAACTTTACCAGGGATGGTGTTTCTCAGCACCTTTTACTGAGCTTAAGCGTGGAAACACTACCTGCCTTTTTTCCTCTCCTACTCACTGTCACTATTCAATTGACTGACCCATCAGCTGCTGTTCTTCAATTGCAGTGTCCCCTGCAGCTCTCTATTGATTTTCTAGTGAAAAAGTTCACTAAGACAGCTGCACTTGAATCTACGAGGTGGTTTTTTGTTGTTGAACTTAGCTTTTGATTAGTTTAAACTTCTTTGTTTAAAACAGACAAGTCTGGGGTCTTCTGCAATGGATATATAATGTAGAAGTATATTAAACAGTTATGGTGGCCTGAAACATTCATTAATATTGAAATACAGTTAACATTTATTATATCAGCAATAGGAAGCTGCACAGCATGGGCTAAATAACAAATCTGTCAAAAAAGAAGATGTATTAGTAGAATTTTATTTAGCTTTTTTTTTTCTTACACTGTAACCTAGAAAAGAAATTCCAGATCTCAAAACAGTGATTACAAAAGTAGCTGACATGGAGAATGAATTACATAAAAAAGTATATTGTTGATTTCATGAGAAAAAAAAAATTGCTAGATTTTTTTTTTTCCTCATTTGTAGATTTTAGCAGGATGATTTTATAACTAAAAATATTTTTTTCCATTAGTTTGAAAATACTTTGGTAAAGGAAGTTTTATACAGTATTACCCTTTTTGTTCAGAAAATAAAAGCATTTTGAACAGTTAGGTTTTAATTTTATTAGTGATGTGATTCACCTCCCTCCAGCTCTGTTGGAGTGGAAAGTGTGTGTCTTAACTTCTGCTCTGTAGTTCTCTCTATTTGCACATGCCTAGCACCTCTGCTCATCTAAGTTAAGAAGGTGTTTAGGATTAAACACATCCAGTTCGTACATGTGAAAGACTTGGTTTGTTATCAACCCACACGTCCAGTTTTCCCAAGTTGCTAAGAATTTGGAAAAGTCCAAATTCAAGCCTTTATGGGGCTGTGGAAAGCCTCCCTCACAAACACTTTATTATAGTCAGAACTGGAACACTTGATCTCTCGAACCAGCATTACAACTTCTCTCCTGCTATAAAATCAGTTGTGCATCTAAGCCTGTGATCAATAGAGAGTCCGAGTGGGACAGTAAAGTTACTGAGAGAGGGCAACACAGGTTAAATTAAATCAAATCAGGACATGTTGAATTAGGTTTAGCAGAGGCATTAGGAGGGAGCACAGCGTGCAGAAGAGCAGGAGAATTGTGACAACATTGCATTACTGCTGACAGCTGATGTGAACCCTTGAGTGTCTTTTAGATTTGCCTACAGTGATGCTATTTATTGACACCTGGGCTGAGCTTTTCGTGGGTATACGGGATGCAGTAGTATTATAACTGCACATAAACCCAAGTAATAATATTAGTAAAATAACTATGTAAAACACTTGGTTTTTCAAAGCCCCAGGTTTATGAAGGCTGTCAAACAATTCTGCCTTTCTCAAGCTTAAAGCCCCGAAGAATATAATGATGACTTGATCTGAAACTCTAAAACTACATGCCACGTATGCTATTTTAAAATAAATAAAGAGGACAGAACACGGCAATTTAATTAAAGTGTTTGTGTGAATAGAGACACAGAGTCCAGTGTTTTCTTGACAAGACAGCTTATGACAAAATTGTCCCTTTGGCACTGAGAGAGTGATTCTAGCCAGAAGAATTCCCGGTCCCTCATATCCATTTGTACACTGCCTTGTATGAATTCTTATGTGATTAAAAGAAGTCACATGTTTGTTTGTTTGTTTGTTTGTTTTAAATCGAATAGTGTGTTGAAGTGGTTTAGAAGAAATGTTGAGGACACAGATGTATGGAAAACTTTACTTGCTACCCTGAAATGAGGATTAAGTAAATCTCTGCAGTAGTTTCAAAAGGTTTTTAAGTATTCTTCTTCATACTGTAAAATAAAACTATCATAATGCACAGCTATTTTTTTCTCATTCACAGCTATCTGTGGCCTGTCCTGCTAATTTTAACTAGTTGATGTCTATATTTTGTGAGAACACTATAAGCTGTGACATCTAAACTACACTTCTGGAATTGAATTGAAAAGCTTTCGCTTCTTCACCTGTTGTATGAGGTCTTCCAAATCGCCATAACCCTTGCTAGATACTGGGATAGTGTAAAAGGATTGCTCTATCTTTTCATTTTGTTTTTTTGAAGATTGAGCTACATTATCATTAACTATGCAATAACTTACACTACAATATGGAGAATGATTATAACATTGCTACATATCAATATCAAAATGCAGAAAGGACACAGATGGTTTTAAGACCTGAGGAACACAGTGCTGTACCAAATTCCTCCCAGGCATGGTTGTCTCTGTCGGAGAGTTCTTTGAGGTTATCAAGGCTTTTTAGCTAAGGAGCTAAGCCAATATATTATGTTATTATATGTTTAGAGCTTGTGTGCATCAGGTCAGTGTGCGATATTCAGTGGAATTTAATACCAGCTCACTGGCAGACTGAAATTTGGGGTGTCAAAACTCCCTGTCTGGTCTGAATTCCATTCCTGGGAGTATTGCCCAGTTCAGTCTCCCCAGACATACAGGGGGCAGTTTCCCTGTTTTCTCCTCAACACCCTTACTGCTCCCTGGGCTGTATGGTAAATGAATCTTGCCTTCAGTGGCACGGTGCTACAGGTGAGTTAGCTGTTGCCTAGGATAATGATGGTACAAGAAATACTGACATAGAGTTCCACATCAATGAATTTCAGCTCCATCACTTTTTCTCAAGAGTGTATTTCTGAATATGTTGAAGGTAAAAGTCCAAATCCAAAAGAATTAGGATGACAGAAAGTAATGTTCTTTCATCCTCTTCACTGCTGGAAGGGAGAGCTCTGATCCTGGCTTTCAGCTGCTGCATAACCCACTGCTATCAGCTGGAAATGGAGATATGATCTATACGTTACATTTAGCATCCTATATGTAACAGTCAACTCTTGGACTGTTGGTAAGACTCACCTGAGCCTCTTGCTTGTCTGCCAGGATTACAAGCTCCTATTTTTCAAGCAACCTCTTGGAAAACTATTAATGCAGAGCAGCAATAAGCTATGTTTGTGGACGCTGTGGACAGCAAAAGCAGGAAGCTCAGACTTCAGATTTTTATTTCTGAAGTTTTATTCTGCAAATAGTAATGCACAAAGTTGCTTCTTTTGTGCAGGGTGAATTTTAAACTGCTCCTCTTGAGAGCAGATGTTCAGGTTAAACATTCGTAGCATTCTTCTTTATCTACTGAATTTTTGATTGAAGCCATGCTGTCCTGTACAACGTGAGAAAATATTGAAAAAAATGTAGCTGGACATTTAAAAGTTATTTTAAAGTTATTAAGGAGTTAAAGTTATCCAGTGTGAAATGAATTATGGAAAGATTAATGAAAATAGTGGGGAAAATTTTGCAGCAGTGTTGAGTTTAAATTTGTTCTGGGTACAAGATATGTAATTATTACTATAATGTTTTCTTTGCTGTAAGTATGTTCTAAAAATGACAGGATAATTAGTGGTAAGGAGCATTCCTTTGCATTCCTTTCTTACTGCATGCTCTTTATAATATTCTCATGCCATGGCACTCAGGGAGGTACTACATGTGAAATTTGTAATCCTTCATATTCTAACCTTGATTTGTTTTACATGAACTGAAAACAAGGAAGGACATTCTTTCTACTTTTGAAGCCCTGAGTGGGGCTGAATTATGTGTTTTCTCTTGAGCATTGCCTTTTGAAGGGGGGGGGTGAGGGGGGTGTCTGTGTGCATAGTTCCGTGGTGGCTCCAAGGGTAAGGAATTGTCCAAGCTCTGAAATGCAGCCAGGTCCCCTGTGAGTCCTGCTCACCCAGCAACTGCACCTATAAGGTACCTTCTCTGTTACTGTCAAGAGAGAAAGTAATTCAAAGTTCGTTCTTAAATGAACTTCAGAACCGAAGTCTACTTCTACTTTATCCTTATTCTGAATTGGAACACTTGCCCCTGTTGGCCAATTCTAAAAGAGAAATTCATCAATCATAAAGTAGTTTTCTTCTGAAGACTTATAATCAGACTAATTTAGACTGAGATCCCTTAGAGTGCTGCGTGCTTCATGGCTAGTGTCATCAATGGAAACTCCTTTTGAAAATGTTCCATAACATTAAATATTTTAAATACTAGAAGGTCTATTTAGATATTTATAATTATTTTTATATTTAGATATACTTTAAATAGTATAGTCACATTATTTGCTATACTACTTTAATTTTTTATATTGTAATATTGTATTAATATAGTGTAATTAGTTCAAAGGTGTTAATAAAGATATCTTAATAGAAGAAAAAAGGTAAAAAGACTGATGAAAACATCAAGAGGAAAAAATATGTGTGCTGGTTGCTGATCAGAACAAACCCACGTATTAGAAGAACATCATCTTTTTTATTTAGTTACTTGCTACATTGCATGATAGTTTAGACATTTAGCTATCTATAACATTCCAATCAGTACTGTTGTAAATAATTTCCAGTGGTGGCCTTGACTTTTTTTCTTTTAAAGTTGGAACAGAGCTGGAATTTATGCTTTGCTCTGTTGCTATTTCCTGGGCATGTCTAACAGCTGAGCTATTTGCTTGACTATAAGGTTTAGAAGACTGAGGAAAAAAGAGGAGAATTCATCTCTCAACCCCAAATTAAAGTCTTTCTGGCATTTTGACATAATACTTTGCACCTCAGTAAGTGAGTGTTGAGTGGAGGCACTGACATCTGACACTACAAAGACTAAAATATTCATACATATTATAAATACAGAGTGTAAGAAATAGTGCTCTATACCCACGTTCCTTGCTAGGAGTTAAGGCCAGTATGTTAATCATGTCTTTGCTATTCCCCTCTGTACCTTCATTTGCTTGCCCAGAACTAAAGATAAGACATGCAGCTTTTGGGCAAGTTTTCGTCCTTCATTGTTTTGAATGCTGATGATGTTAGAAAAAGAAGCCATCAGATCTTAATTTATAATTTCCACTATTCATACTTTATTTTATCCTCTTCTAATAATAATCTTTTAAAAGAAGGAGAAATAAAAAGAATCCAAAATCTAGTTTGTATTCTTTCTTACATTAATTATTACAGTTGTTCCCTGTTACTTCCTGTGCTTAGGCAGATCAGAAACTATTGTCTCTCTTTAGAATCTCCAAATAATTTAAAATTTCACACCCTGTAATGATGAGATGGAGCCACTCAGCATGCCATTGGCATATCTGCTACTCAAAGCCATATACAGAGGAATTGTATCGATCTGAAAAAGGTCTAACTTCTTTCAAAAATGATCTCTTGTACACAGGAAAAGCGATTCTGATTCTGATTCCATTCCATTCCATTCCATTCCATTCCATTCCATTCCATTCTATTCCATTCCATTCTATTCCATTCCATTCTATTCCATTCCATTCTACTCCATTCCATTCTACTCCATTCCATTCTACTCCATTCCATTCTACTCCATTCCATTCCATTCTGTTATTCTATTCTATTTTCATATTTCTGTGCACTGTTTAGTTTATCCTTGGTAATAAAGAGCCAGCATTTGTTTTGTATTTTTCTTCTTCTCTTGAAGAGGAATTGGGGCAACCAAGTCAATGCACAGTAAAACAATCTACTAGAGCTATCATTTCCTCTAACTGTTGTCCCACTGCTTCGATATAAATCATCTTCTGTGACTTTTTTGCCTAAGTGATAGTATTTCTGGTTCTGGCAACTCTTGTACTACTGTTGAAATGCTTCACTATTTTGTATGCTTGTTGGAAAGGAGCTGGAATGAAGTGGAAGAGAGGGAAAGACATTTTAATATCCTCGCTTGGGAATGTGTGTTTTTAACTTAATGAGAGGAACAGACAAAGCCTGTGATCCACAAAGACAAAAAAAAAATTCACTTGAAATACTTGGAATACAAAGAAAATACAAATGGGTTTTTTTTGTTAGTTTGTTTCAGAAAGTTATATTTCTTTGCCATATCTGTGATGGAAGAGAGAGGCAGATAATTACATTTTGATTTGTAGGGTCAACAATACTGCTTTTTATAAAACGTGTTTTTTCATTTCTGGTTTGTGAATTCAGTTATTTGATGGGTTTGTGCAAATGTCACGTTTCAGGATGAATTATATGTGAGTTACTTAAAATACACCAAAGAAATGCATGACTTTAGCAGTACTGAATATTTCTCATACACTACTTCAACTCAGTCACTGCCCAGTCAGTTGTTTTATCAATTTTATTTTTTTTTTTACTTTTAAGCATAGATTATAAGATACCATTGTTCACCATAGTATACGCATTTAAACAATTATAAAAGGGGAAACAGAGGAAGATATCTGAAGGGGGCCTTCAGTATTTGAAGGAGGGCTACAAGAAAGCTGGGGAGAGACTTTTTATAAGGTCTTGTAGTGATTGGACAAGGGGTAATGACTTCCGACTGGAAGAGGGTAGATTTACATTAGAAATTAGGAAGAAGTTCTTCACTCTGAGGGTGGTGAGACACTGGAACATGTTGCCCAGGAACTTGTGGATGCTTCATCACTGGATGTGTTCAAAACCAGGCTGGATGGGGCTTTGAGCAACCTGGTCTAGTGGGAGGTGTCCCTGCCCATGGCAGGTAGGTTGAAACTAGATGATCTTTAATGTCCTTCTAACAGAAATGATTCTATGATTCTATGATAAATTCCTTTAGTTTGTAAAAGTATATTTTCCAGTTACACACATAACTGACTCCCAGCAAATTTAAGGGGGCATTTATTTTCATTTGCTTTGTGCAGAACTTTAAGATGCTGGCTTGTCCACATGATAAATTGTTTCATACCCTTACTTTGAAGATTCCCTGAAAGCTATTAGCAAGATTTAATGTTGTTGACTTCAAGTTAGACTAATAAAAATCCCAAAGAAAAATACAGAAGGAGTTGATTATAATTCTGGAAACTGCAAAAACATTTACAGTCAATTGAAATCTGGGTGACTATAGATAAAACTTCTTCCAGATAAATATTTGAACACTAACCTTGTATGTTAGAATATTCTGGTTTTGTTAGAAAACTAAGACAAACATTAATTACTCAGTAGACCAAAAAAGAAATCTCAATAAGTATAAAGAAATATCAATACAAATGATGCTCCATGAAGTATAATAGGCATGGCTGTTGTGCCACATTTTGTTTTTTAAAGTAAAGAATGAACTCACCATTGTTCCAACAGAACCTTGATGAAAGCACAGAAATCTAGACATGTATTTGTGAGAACCAAGAGCATCCGTTTTGTCCCCATGTCTTCTCTACGACTTTATTCTCAATGCACAGGGAGACAATACCATTTTCACCTGGAACATCATCTTTATTCTCAAAATAATTTTCTGTCTATACCAAATATTCATGTTTTTTTCTAGTTCTTGTTTTATTGTTCAGTCATACAAGTGTAATTAGTCTCTTTAACACTGTTAGGGTTAGGTTTTTTTAAATTGTTTGCTGTTGGTTTGCATAGAATTTCTGTCCCACCAAGTAAAGAGATTTTCAAAATAATAAGGAATTTCTGGCATTTTGTGACCAGTAGCAGAGCTCTGGGAGAGGAAGAGGAATGGTAGCAAAACCTAGATTACAACAATGAGATTGGTAAAACTGTATAAACAGAACCTTAAACATGTTCTAAAGTTACCACTTGACATTACAGACAGCTTTTAAAAATTACTTTTCAATCTCTTACATTTAAGGACCATAAAAATACTTGGGTTTAATATAGATGATTTTTTGACAGATAATTCTGTAGTGCTCTTTGCCATACGTCACATTGAATTTATGAAAGAAATTTAAATTCTAGCTTGAATAGCATGGATTGTGATAGTAATTATAAAAAAAACCCCGAAACTTATTTCCACTGGTGAAGTAGCATCTAGAGTATAAGTTTTCTAAGTTAAACTCAAATAGCAGTGATAGAAAATTCTGTAATAAACTTCCTAAGAATGAGAGTTTCAGTTTCTTTGTGATTCCTGCTCTGTCAGTATAGTAATTTCATTTACTTCTCCCTTAATTCACTCCAAAATCACTTGTCTTTATTGGCAAACAAACTTATTATAGTGAATTGGACATATAATTGACTGTTGGTAAATATAACACTAAGCAAAACCCTAACTATTGTTTAGCTAAAACATTGTTTTGAATGCCACAGCAGTATTTCACGGTGGTGCTTTGGTTTTTTCCATTAGTTGTTTTTAAGTTATTTAAACTACGGGGAGTGTTGTTTTGTTGTTGCTCCGTGAGACCATTTTCCTTAGTCTTCATTTTTAAATTGGAGTAAAAAGAGCTAAAGGGAAGGACTAGATCCTGAAAGTTACTTATAAACTTGTTTTCTCTCTTAGTCACCTGCCTCCTGGATTGGACTTTGTCCCTGAAAATTCCTAGTCTAAAGATGACCTGTGTTCAGAAAATTAAGGCCAGGTCCAGAATCTGGCTGACCTCCTAATCATTGCCTCATTTGCTTTAAATAGGCACAGAAATGTAGCTGTGAATATTACTAGAATTCAATTAGAAGAATCAACGTGGGTATTTACATTTGTTTCTAGATAGAACTTGTCACTTTATTTCATGTAAATGGAGACGGTTTTGTGATTAATGTTTTTGTGATGAATTTTTTAACCCTTTGTGATTAATGCTCTTTTTCTTTACGTACTGCCTGTCATTTTGTCGTATTACTGTACTCAGTAGAGCCAGGACAGACCCTGCATAACACGCTGTCTTTTGTTCTTTTCCATTTATTGTTTTCCCCTTAAATTTCTGACAACTTCACGTATCTTTGTAGAGCCCTTTTTCCTTAGTAGTGGCCCCCTTCATAATTCAGTACTTGCATTTGTAGATGCTGGGGTTGGATGGAGAGTCTAGTTCAATGACTTCCTTCCAACAGCTTCGAAGTTATTTATGGCTTTCTACAGAATTCTCATTAGACTCCCCCTCTGCCTCTCTCCAATTCTTTTGTGAACACTTTCCAAGATGGTGACCCCGTTGCCTTTCTTTCAGCAAAACAAGCCAATTAGCCTCACTAAATATGCCTGCGTTTGTTTAGGCTTATTTTTCTTTTCCTACTTCAAGGGCCATTTCTTCATGTTTTGACAGTAACTACTTTATATATACTTTTTCATTATTTTCATTAGCTCTCCTCATGTATTTATAAACAGCTACTATACTCTTCCAATAGGTTTTTTTGTTTTCCCTTTAGTATATATTAACTCATTTCTCCTACCTCTTTCTTTATGCAATATGCCTTCTAATTTTTATCACACATATTGCTCTTACCTTGCAGATCACTGTTTTACTGTTCTGCGTTCTGGCTATCACTATGCTGACTATACAGATTAGAAATATATTGACAGTATTCTGTGTTTAGCTGCATCAGTGCATCAGAAGGAGAAATAATTGCCCCACTAGAGCTGTCTGTACAGCCTCTCTACATCTCCATTCCTCCAGCATATAGTGCTAATTTTGTAATTCTGCTCATGTTTACTGTATTTCACTCCTCGTATCTTCTCCTGCAGTGCTGGTCCCTAGTCAGTATTTTCTGTGGTTTGCATTTGTCCCTTAGAGCTTTTCCTCTCCAAGTGTATCTGGATAAAGTCTCAGTCAAATGATTGTCGTATTTATCCAGTAATATTATATCTTTAGTCAACATGTTAACCACTTTGCATGTTTGAATGCAAATGAATTTTAGAGTGTATTTTCTCCTCCTGATCCTTGAAAACATTGTGATTTCGCCTTATCCTTGCTTACCCCACCTCCTTCCCATTTGACAGAGCACTGGTTAAGACATAAGCTTGCTTTGTATCACCTTGGTATTAATGCCATGCATTTTTCAGACGTTCTTCTGTGCTGTTTTTGAAATTCAGGGAT
Source organism: Actenoides lindsayi (assembly GCA_025331215.1). Lineage (NCBI taxonomy): Eukaryota > Metazoa > Chordata > Aves > Coraciiformes > Alcedinidae > Actenoides > Actenoides lindsayi. The sequence goes on along the minus strand of WTSP01006822.1, from coordinate 30,572 downwards.
TGCAGCTTTCTGTGGTTGTGAGACTCTTGTGTTCAGGTCTGTAGCATACTACCATAAATGGGGCAGTAGCTGTTAATTTCTGTGGCGGTGTTTTTGGTTGTGCAAGCGGTTCTTAAGAGTCTTAGAGTACAGAGTATGGATTTGCGAACGTTTTTATCCCTTGTAATAGTTTTCAAAACCTTCCTATTAATAGAAGTGCTTACTGTAGAGGGGAAAGGAAGCAATGCAGATGCTGACATCATGAAGTAGCCAGTCTGAGCAGGGTGGGGGTGTCAGCGGCACGTCACGTGCAGAGATGTTCCAAGCAGAAGCAGTTTTGTGGGCTTACTGTTTAACTGAGAGCTCCTGCTTCCGCTCTCCTTTGACACTTGACATTGAATCAGTGTCACCTTCTGGGTGCTCTCATCCTCAGCCGCACCGTGGATTTGAGCCGGGTTGGATTTGTGGCAGCGTTGCCACCTGTTTCACGTCACTCGCTTTGTTCCTCGGCAGCTCTTCAGTTAGGTGTAAGAGAGCTCTTGAGTCTGTTCAAGAGTTACCAGTTGGGCTCTCTTGCTAGTAATCAGTGACATATTTCAATTGTAAATATGGTGGAAACTGGTAGAGTTCTTTAACTTCTGATGGAGGAAATGGAAGGCCATTAACATAATCATAAGGCTTTATTTAGCTTCTGTAGCTATAGTGTCTTCTCTAGGCGTGAATCACGGGGGGAAGTGCTACACGAGTGCTCACATTCAAGTCTTGGTCTTTTTCTCAGCCTTACCAAGGCAAACATAGAGTTTCTACAACAGCTGTTTAAGCAGCTGGGAAGAACACGGTGTTAAAAAAACCCTAGTGCTTGAGGCATAGAAAACTGAATAAAGCCTCAGTTTACACCAATAACAGATTCATTCTGTTGTGAAACACCATGAGGCGGTACGCAGAGGATCCAATTTCTGCATTTTTATTGTATTAGTTACTTTTTTCTTGCAAATTCATCGACAGTTCCAGTTTTGCAAGATGAAGTATGGACTTGGAGAAGAAATGATAAGCTAGTGAAAAACGGAATGTTTATTTTCTGGATAGAAATAAAACATCGTGTTATGATATTGCAGGCTGACCGTGGTTTTGTTTGGTTGTGTTCTGGGGTTTTTTTGTTTGTTTTTTGTTGGTTGGTTGGTTGGTTGGGTTTTTATGGTGGTGTTTTTGTAGTGGTTTTTGTTGGTGGTGGCTCTGGTTGGTTGGTTGGTTTTTGGTTTTGTTTTTCTTCTCTGTTTTAGAATTTGAGAGAGGAACAGCTCTCCTTTGATAGTTATACATATATATATATATGTATATAATGTCTCACACACTATACAACACAGAAAGTAAATACTGTACAAGTTCTGTCCTTAGTTTGCTAAGTGGAAGGAATGCAGATGTGGAATCCCTTATTCATGTTTCTCATGTAGTTTATGTCAAGGATTCAGTTATTCCTGTTATTTCCGATAGAATAATATATGAAGGAGTATTTAGTCTTGAGAAAGTAATGAATTATATTACCACTTAATTTAATGTGACTTACGTTACAGTAGGGCAGTAAATCATGTGCATCCTTAGATTGGCTTTGGGACGTATTTATGGGCAAAATCAGGATGTAAATTGAAAAACTGACATACCATTTTAGAAATAATGATACAGCTGCAGCAGGGGTAGAGATAGCCAAGGATAAAGAGGCAGCCTCACTTTCTGAGGTAATTGCACTTGTGCTTCTCTCGGGATTTTTGACATTGCAAGAGTGAAGCCTCAGAGAGTGACTTCAGTTTATTGTCGGTGGTTCCGTTCTTGTCTGGGTCAGGGAAAGTGTAATCCTGGGATCACATCTCTTATGAAGTAAGTGTTATGATTAAAAGAAACCCCACCACTTTTATGAATAAATTATGGATTTGTAATTCACCAGGAAGCTGTGGGCAGTGGGTAAGAAATATTTTGGGTCTAATTATGAAACTCTTTTTTTGCTAATCGTTTTTGTGCCTTTGACTGTTCTTCAAGTGGTTTCTTTCTTGCTTAGTTGTTGACTCACTTTCTTATTCTTTCCTGTAGCCCTTTGAAATTAGGTAAATGAGTTTTGGGTTGTTTTATGACATTAGAGATCATCTGTAGATTCAGATCTTTTGATCAAAAGCTACTGAAGTTTTTGCTTTGAGCAACTTGTATCGTATATTTTTTAAAATTTTTATAGTCTTACCTGTCTTTAATTCTGTAACTAACCACACCAGCTGTGAATCAGTCAAATGAGTATAAAATAAGAATATTTATTCAGTTCTTTATCATTTTTTCAGTCCAAAGAAAATTTGAATTATTGAGCATGTCACCAAACATGATATATGAAATCAGTATGGAGCTAAAAATATCAATACTTTAAGAGATACTGATGGTAATCATTAAGATGTCCATGTAAAGGTAATGCGTGTACAATCTTATTTGCCTTGGAGAACTGTTTAAATGCAGATGAGCAGCACAACAGACTCACGTTTGAAATATGGAAGTGGAGTTGCACTGTAATCAAACTTAGGGGAAGGTCTCAATATGGCATGGCTGTTGGTAACTAATTTAGCAGGCTAAATTACTGGACTAATCTTCCTAGGATCTCTTCGAAGTATATGAGAGAACACGGCTTCTCCAGAGACTAATTCTTGAGCAGAAGCCCAATTTAAGGCTCCGAATTGTCCTCTGGAGAAGTTTATTTCTCTCCTTCGAATACGCCGGGAGCTTGATTAATAATTACTAATTACTTACCAGCATGCTAAGGTCGGTATCCAAAATGGAAATCAGAACGTGCACAAAATGTTGACCTAGTTATGGCCCTTGAAGAGATACTGTAATTTTAGGCTCAGTGGCCCACACCGGTCTCTTATTTCTATAGTTCCAGACTTCCTGTTGAGTAGCAAAAAAAGGCTTAACATGCCATTTACCAAAATATAAGATATTAAAACAGGCCTCACATCAAATAATCACGAGAGAGCTCCACATATGCATTGGGCTAAACACATGGGGAAGACTAGAAACTGATTGAAAGAGGCTGTTTAAAAGGACTCATTACTCTACAAATTCCTAGGTGTTAGTAAGATGCAATATCTTACCAAGACTGATAGGTATTCCATCCCCTCTGAACTGTCGTTCAAAGACAGTCTTTGGAAGAGGTGGAGAGGTAACAACACGGCCATAAATATTACCTTCCTGAAGGTCAGTGTCTTTCCTGAGACCTCATAAATAGCAGCTGCCAGGTTACAGAGGAAGAACTCCGCTCGGGAGTTTCACAGCTATCGCTCTGCAGCTAGCAGAAGCTGTAGTGTCGGGGTGTGGATTTTGTTGATTTGCCTTGAAATCGCGCGGAGGTCGCATCAATTGTAACAAAATATTCTTGGAAGGTCTTCCGTGGGATGTCATAATTACGGTCATTTTCAGCTCGGTGGTTGGTTGGTTATCTATAAAAGGTGTGGGGGCGTTGTGTATACAAGTGCATGAGCTACAGCGAGCAAACTTGTGGAGTTCAGTTTCCGGGCTAGGAGAAGCTTTTGAGCAGTACTGAGCTTCCAAAAGTCAGAATAAGCGTCTTGAGACTGAGCCAGTTTGTGGCCTTATAGGACCTCCTAAAATAGCTTGAATTTCAGCTAGCTCAACCTTCTGCTTAGTCTGTTTTCTAAAGAGAATTGCATTAGAACTGTGAAGAGATTTATTATCCCTTTAGTTCTTCCGTCTGATTAATTCTGGACTAATTGTATCCACCTGACTCAAAAAGAATTTAAAAAGAAAAAAAAGAAAGAAAAAGAAGAAGTGAAATATTAATACCATACTAGAAAAGTCCACCTAAATTTGTTTTTTAATTTTTTTTGAGTGGAGATTTAGGGGTGTACCTTTATGAAACATTTGAAATACCACCTAGATTTTTCTGACTGTTGTGGGTATGCCCGTGCAGCAGTCAGAATGTGTGACGAGCACATAAGTTAGGCATACCCCTTCTACCTTAATCTAGCTGGCCTGGACCATCAGTAATGTCGTGGTTGCACACACTTCTACATGGATTATAGTATCTTTATTAATTTGTGTGTGTTCACTGCTACTGCTGTTCATATTCATACGATATCCCAGTCATGTTTCAGTGAAGTAATTAGACAAAACTTCCACTGATGAATTACTGGTACGTTGATTGGATGTAGAGCTTTCTAACAGATGTTTAATGTGTTAATAGCATGTCCTATTCACTCACTGAAAAAATGAGAAGCCTGTTGAATAACATTTGTTTAGGTTTGCGTAACACAACCCAGCAGAGTTACTGAAGCAAGCTCAGCCTGGTAGAGAGCTGTATTTTCAGATGGCAGCAGATAATTGCACACAGCTGCATGTTAGCAGCTAGCACTGTACTCCACCTGGATTTCTATTACTTCTCAGTGTAGGTAATTAAAACAGCAGAAAAGATTAAATAAAATTCTCCTCTTTTATATCTATAGGCTAATACAAGTCCGTAATGTGGTAAATGAATGAGCTGAAAGTTGAAGTACTGGGAGCAGTGAAACGAAAAATTCTCCAATAATGATGTATTTAGTGCTATCCTTCATTGTTTCGTGGTGAGATATTCTTCTTGATGCCAATAGATCATTTTGACATGATTATTTTGGCATGTCTTGTCACAAATAGTCGGCTACGTTTTGTATTACAGAAAGTTTTATTTCCCTCCTTAATCAAATACCACAACTTTCCTATTCTGTGATGGTTATAATTTGAATCGCTAAGCTCCAGTTCCCCATCAATATGCTTTAATTTACAGTCCTAACATGACCTGCCAGTAAAGTGTTCTAGTATATTATCTGGCAGTAAATAAAAACCTGTCAAAAAATCAATAAAAAGAACAGTGCTTAACAAAAGACATATGCCTCATAAATAATATGTCATGACAACTGGCAGCCATAGTAACATGTTTGAAGGAAAAGGCTGAAAAAAGTAACCAACCAGAAGGAGCTAATGGGTTATTTTCGCTAGAGATGTGCCATAGACTTTTCCTGTCACAATATTATTGCATTTGTGATAAAGCAAAAGGATTTGTGCTGTGATTTTTCTACCATACTATAGAAATTTCACATAGGAAAGATCAGCTTACATTAAAGAGCAAGTATGTCACCCTACCACTAATACCTTATATATTAGTATTATATTAGTATTACTCCTCTGCCTCAACCTCTGATCTGACTCATTATTTTTCAAAGGTGCATGATGCATTTATGCAAAAGGCACATTTATCTACTTATGAATCATTAGTTCAAATCATAAAACAAAACAGTTTGGAAGAAAAAGATCCTAATAGTTTGGAAACGATAGCTAGGTTAATGGGTTTGAGAGAGATCTGTGTTTCACTTGAACTGGCAAACTAAATAACTCTTGATAATCTCTTGATAATAATGTTATTTTTATATTTATTTTTTCAATGAGTATGCTGGAAATATTTGTGGTGAAGGGGCTTATTTGCTTTAATGCAGTGTACAGTGGTGAAATGTAAAATGACAGTAAAAGCATGGAGGAGCCACGCCACCACCCCAAAAAACCCCAAACAAACAAAAAACACCCCAAAATTCCACAATCTTGTCTCCCCAAAACAAGCTATAAAGGTCTTGTGAAACCGTAGGACTAATAGTAAGCTGTTTGGGAGATTTTACAGCAGGAGTTAACTGGAGACTTGGATGAAGTCAGATTTCATGGAGTAGAAAATTGGGAATACGAAGGCCAAAAAGTTCTTATAGAGATGATGGTGGAGACACAGTGTAGAGGACAGGATATAGTGCAGTAAAAGATAACAGTAAAATGGTATTAAAACGGAATAATAAAGGAAAACAATTTTGGAGTTGTCATCTTGAATTGATTCAAAATTACAATTTTAGTTCTAAAGGCTGGAGAGGAGGAGAGAAAGCAAGAAGAGACTTGGTGTATACAGCCTTAGCAGCTGCAGGAAGAGGGATGGATTGTGGCACCAGGGATGGATTGTGGCACCAGGGATGGATTGTGGCACCAGGGATGGATTGTGGCACCAGTGATTTAAAAAAAAAAATGTTGTGCTTTTAATTTTTATTTTTGTGTCAGCTTTGCATTTAGCAGGTAGATTAAAATGCAAGTTCTCTGATGCAAAGAAAGAGGAAAGGAGACTGTAACATTATATACATAAGAGTCCTTTTGAGTACCTGATGTGCTCGTTCATGAGAAGTTGAGTAATTGCCCGATATATCTGCATTTACACAGTGGGTGGCAGAACAGCTATTGTGAAATATTGTCTTCCAGTATTAACATTTAAAAAAAACACAAAAAAACCCCAACTTTCATGACATTTAAGTTAAATGTGAAGCTTCACTAATCTTAATGCATTCATAGTCTTCCTTTGTTTCACGTGTGGTTTTACTGTACAAAGAATTCAGTGCTCCTGTTACTGCTGGTGAATTGAAAGTGTGTTATTATCGCATCAGCTTTACAGAAGCTGGAATGTGGAATGGTGGCAGGAGTATAACATCACAGCCCTTCTGATGTGCCAGGTACAGAAGTTGTGCTATTTGCTAATTATGTACTTTTGCTGCTGTGAACAGAGATACTGAATAAGGCCAGAAATTATAATGTGGCGTTGATTAGCCGTCTGATATTTTCAGGAGAGCAATGTGTCACAATTCAAACAGGAAGAGAGATTTATTTTTTTTTCTTTAGTTTTTTTAACTTAAAAACAAATATTCTTTTGGGACGAGGAACGTTATTTATGTTAATTCAAAGGAGAGGCAAAAAGACCCTGTAGCTTCGTAGATCATTGTGGAGGTTTCTCAGATATATCTGCTTTAAAAGCACAGTGTGATGCTTTTGGTAGGTAGAGTGGTGTTGAATATGATTTCAATGTTTCTGCATACTTACATAGGAAGCATATTGAGGAGAAATACATATTGAGAGGAAATGTTTTGGGTCGTGTGAATACTATGAAGAGCATCATCTCAGCACTCGAAGAGCCTGGTCCTCGTTCTAATTTCGTAAAAAAACTCCAGATAGACAAATCTGGAATATTTTCAGTATGTTTCTGTTTTAATTCTCCATTGATGAGGAAATAGATGATGAATGGAAAAATATTTCTGGTAAAATATTACCAAGTGTTACTCTGTGGTGTTAGTACATCTGTGGATGGATCCTGCGTTGCTTAGCATTTTCTACTGTTGTGGTCAGAATACAAGAACTGGTCCTACTTGGAACACAACTGCCTGTAAATCAGATGGAAATGTTCATTACTCTTGATAAAATGTGTCTCTTTGGAGATGGACTGAGATTATTTATTACTTTATTATTATTTATTATTTTACATTTTGTCTTATGCTAGGCCTGGATGTGTCCAATGTCACATGTGTGCTTATTGGCACCTTCTACTAATGTGAATGCAAGCAGCCTTGCCAGTAATGGAAATCCAAATTAAAATATGCTCTCAGCAAGCAGTGTGGCGAAAGTCAATGTGGGGAAGAATATTTTGTCTGTGATTTGGGCGGCATGAGTACTAGCCAAAGAAACCAGCTGTGGGAAACAAAAGAAAATGCAAGCAGTTCTTAGAAAATACAGAAATCACATTTAGAAACCTCAAACCACAGAATGGAACCCTAAAATGGGATTTATGATGTATCACTTCTAATTGTGATTCGCGGTCTGTCATTACGATACAATCTGCGCTTCTCATTGGGGAACAGCAAACAGCATCTGGTAGCTCTTTGGACCCCCTCCCAACTGCTTTGAAAGAGATGTGAATATAGTAAAGAAGCGTGAAGGATAGGCAGCTGTATTGGAACCGTCAGAAATTCGTGGGTTTTGGTGTATTCCGTCCTTTGTATTCTGTTCGGGTTTACTGTTATCAAAGCCGAGCTTAAGGTCAAACTTAAGCTTCCCATTTCAGGTGGCTGTAATTCTGCTTGGCAGTGTGGACGTGTTCACAACCTCCACTGAAGGTTTCCAGACATGGCGTAACGTAGAAGCGTGGCGACTAGCCAAGCTTACCAGTCAGTCTTCAGCACTGCACTGGAGTGACTGACCCCGCTTTGAGGCTGTGTCTGCTTTAGGTTACCTATTGCTTTAAAGTACCATATTGTTCCATACCATATTGTTCCACAGCTTCACAGCCAGGGAAGTCTGTCTGAGGATGAGGCAGTGCAGCTGGGAAAGACCACTGCAGTTGGCTGGCTTCTGCAGAAAATCCAGGTAACCTTTTGCAGAGTGAGCTGGCTCTGTCAATAGTTTAGGCTATTAAACAAGTTTGCTTGTGAGAGTAACTGGAAACCAATTCATTGTGTTTGCACAGCGCAGAGTGCAAGCTGACATATGCCATTTTTTAGTTTAGGCTTCGAGTGGTGGCCATCGGTGACTTAAGTTTACATCAACAAATAGGGTTGATGGCACAACAGCTGCTGCTCAGGACCCGATGTCTGGTTTACCTGCACTCCAGAGGGATGCACGCTGGGCTAGTTCTAGGCTGGTCCCATGGACTGACTGCTCACTGCCTGTTAGCTACTAGAAGATCTGGAAAAGCTCAGATCTGTGAGCCTGGGCAGCTAGTTCCTGTCTCTCCATGGAAGTCTGTAAAGATGTAGCCTAGAAGTCCCATCAGAGGGACTGATGGGACTGCTATTTAGGTATACAAATATACCACATGTTTCTTCCCTTTCCTCCCTTGGTGTTTTAATAACATACAATCACTTCCTTTGAAAAACTATATGAAGATTTAATCAACCTCACTGTTATGAAATGCCTTTCAGTATCCTCTCCAGTCTCTTTAAAACATTGTGTCATACTTTTAATAATTTCATAAAAGTTCTCTGCTTTCCTTAGTATGATGGTGCTTAAATCTATATAAAAGGCTTATCTCCTGCACCCTATGTGATTATTCTCTATTTATAGTTGTTTACTTTAAAAATATGAATAAGTGATAAGTATATAAGAAAAAGTAATTATATAGGATATCTAGATATATCAGGTAAAGGCTGATTTCTACCACATGGACTTCAGATATCGTTCCTTCTATTTTCCTTTCCAGAAATCTCATCTCAGGCTTACAGGATTTTTTTGTGTTTCGGTAGTTTACTAATAGTTGCCTCACACAGTGATCCTAATTGCCATCTACTTTTCTAACTCAAGTGTGCTGATCTCCTAAGGTATTGATGCCTATTCAGCGACTTGATGTCAACGAGTGCCAAGTATTGAGGTTAAGGTTCTTATAATGAAATCCCTACACCTTTAAATTTGTTTTTGTGTCTTTAACGTCCAATTTACGTGATTAGATCATATGCACCAAATAATGCAAATCAAAGATTTATATAAAATTCCCTGTGAGAATGATGTGTAGAAATTTTCAAGCCTTTTACTGATGCCTCTGTTCTTCAAAAATCACATTAATCGTGAGCATGAAGAGAAGAACAGCTCATCTGTTTACTGCCACGTCCATCTGTGACAATGCTTACAGCGTAGAAAATCTTATTTATGTTCTCATAGCGGAGGTGCAATCGTAAAGAGGTGATTATTTAATTATATGAAGTACTACAGAATTTAAATAGTGAAAGACATTAAGAAAGAGCTTTATTCTTAATGCTTTCATTAATCAGCTGTCTCACAGATTTATACAGAGCAGCAGAATTCTTTGATTATCTTGTTGTAGGGATTTGGAGTTCCATCATGGCATCCAAACCGATGATTTCATGAAGTTGGGCTTCACTTGTAATATAAGCCATAGTAAAATAATTTACATCATAAAACACACAATTGTTAGGAAACCAATACTACTACAACTCTGCATGTAGAGCATTAGCAGTAAGCATTAGAAGCTGCTGGATCAAAAAAAAATACCTGCTTTGCAGTTTTCCCACTGACTCAAGCTGAAATTGTCCTGAACTCTTGCCAGAACATCTTGGGTGGTGACTCTTGTCGTGTTCTTTTTCTTCTTTGAAATTTATTGGTTTGGGATTGTTTGGGGTTTTTTTTGTTTTTTCTACATATAAAACAAACGTGCTTGTGGTGTGCTATTACATGATGAAATATATAACACCAAGTTAAAATGGAAGCTAGTAAATCCTACCTGACAAAAAAAGTGATTACTTATGCTTTGTAAAATTGTATTTCTGTTTTTTTTTCCGCAAGCAGTATAAGACATGGTAGACTTAGCTAATTATTTTCTTCTTTTCTTTCAAGCACTGCAATTTTCTGAATGATCACAGAATCATAGAATGGTAAGGGTTGGAAGGGACCTCGAAAAATCATCTAGTCCAACCCCCCTGCCAGAGCAGGACCACCTTAGAGCAGGTCACATAGGAACACATCTAGGTGGGTTTTGAATGTCTCCAGAGAAGGAGACTCCACAGCCCCTCTGGGCAGCCTCTTCCAGAGCTCCGTCACCTGAACAGTGAAAAAGTTTTTCCTTATGTTTCTGTGGAACCTCCAGCTTACACCCGTTGCCCCTTGTCCTATCATTGGACATAACAGAGAAGAGCCATCCTCTTGACACTCGCCCTTTATGTATTTATAAGCATTAATGAGGTCACCCCTAAGTCTCCTCCAAGCTAAAGAGACCCAACTCCCTCAGCCTTTTGTCTTAATGGAGAAGCTCCACTCCCTTAATCATCTTTGTGGCTCTGCACTGGACTCTTTCAAGCAGTTCCCTGTCCTTCTTGGACTGAGAGGCCCAAAGCTGAACACGATATTCCAGATGAGGTCTCATCAAGGCAGAGTAGATGGGGAAGAGTGGCATGACGTAGCATGAACGTTTATGGCTCTTAGCAACCTTTACCAGAATTTTAACTTAAGTGTTCTGTTTGTTTTAGCAATGGAAAATAGGCCTAATTTTCTTTCTTTGAAAGCATTTCACTTCAGGTTAGCTGAAGGAACTCAAATATTTTAAGCAGATTAGTTGATGACATTATTATTAAACTCTCCAAATTCATTATTACAAGTATTGTTTGTCTGTAAATCTCAAAGTGTTTAAAAGGCAAGTTTACAAGAGGGATGCTAGTGCCTAAATGTCCCTGCAGGCATCTAAATCAAGCATTTAAATGTCAATGTATTCATACCTCACCTGTCAAATACTGAGAAGAAAACTCCTTTGGCTTTTTAGTTTCAAATTTGATAGCTGCATAAGCTGATAATTGGCTGCTTCTCAGCATTTGCATGGCTTACAAAATATAACCGGTGAGCCGAGCTACGAGGAACCTGTTTGAATCATTGGGTTTATTTGTGAAAACAGGGTATATGCGGCATGGATGCTCATGTCCCCTGTTCCGTGGTGATATGCAGAGGATGTCCTTAAATAAGCTGATGGGAAAAGAGCTGCCAAAGAAGACGGTGTGAAATGGTTTTGCTTAACTTTGCTGAAATACTGGAGGGACCGGAGTCACACCTCCTCCCTTTTTCTGAGGCATTGGCATTCAGGTTTTCATGCTAACCAGCTGGCTAGTCTTTTCGGAGACTTTCGTGATGGAGCTCTTCTTTTTAGAATTAAGTGCTTAAATATCTTCTGAGCCAGAGGGAAGAACTCGGTAACCTAGTGATTAAGCCGGCCCTTTGGGATGAGGAATCAGGCTTGCAGATTCCCTGACAGTGAACATTTCAGTGTTCTAAATTAAGCATTCATTAGAGCAGGGACTTGAACTCAGTCTTCCCTCCTCCCAAGTGAATACCCTAATAGTGGAGCTATGGGAATTCCTGCGTGTTTGCTGTGATCCAGGAAGAGGTGTATTGGGATTCCTTGTGTCAGTGAAGCACACTACAAGGATGAATGAAGAGTCCATTATCATGACTCTGTTAAGAGTGGAAAGCAAGTATTCAGGTGCCCTTCATTTGAAGGGGTTTTGAACCTGTGCTTTTTGTTATCTTATGTAGGTGTTGTAACCAATGAGCGACCAGCAACTCTGTCAAACATGTTTTGAAAGGGTCGGTGATGCTTAGTTTTCAGAAGGAAGCTCAGGCTCCTGTTTCAGAAAGTTTCCGAGTTACAAGTCCAGGGATAAATGCCACCTTCTGCCAGAAGTGAGCTGCCTGAGCCTGTGAAAGGAAAAGGACTCAGCTTTCTCGTCAGCCTTTTGTAGAGACTAGGATATGAAGCCCCGTGCTCAGTGTGCTGACTAGTAAACACCATTCCTAGACTTCTTATATATCATTAAAGTGTCAAGGTCAGATACGTATATACGTAATACTTGTATCCTTGTCTAAAAACAGAGGTACACTTTGCAATAGGATTGATTTGAAGGAAAACGATACATTATTTTATATAAACATCAAGTTTAGAAATCCTACATAAAAAAAAACCCTCTCTCTCCACAATCTTCCCTATCATTAAAACCAGCAAATTAGTTAAGTCAAGAAATGATAATTGCCAGTGATTTGTATGGCATAAAGTGTGTGCTGCTTTGTAAAAAATGATTGCAGTTCTTATGCCAAATACTTTTAAATCTCTAATTGATTTTTAATATTTTTGACAGGAGGTTCCTTTTGTGAGCTTTAACAATTAATATTGTAATGGAGCAATCTAGGGACTTCCATGATTTAGCTCTAACAGTTTATACTCTAATACACTGTAGAATTTTGCACTCCATTACTGTAAGTAGAACTGATGAAATATCTATTAAGTTTGTTCAATATTGTTCAGTATAATTTTCAGTTTTAAGTGGTTTGTGACACTGTTGAGCATAAGGCGTAATGGCTGAAATTCCTAGTGTGGGATGTCTGCATCAGGTTGAGTACTTGGAGGAAGATTTTCAGGCAAAATGTGTATTTCAGAAACTGCAAGTAGGAAAACCAATGTTTTGCTTATTTATACATATTATTTTACTTTAAGTAGTCTTACTGTCCTCCTACTTGAAGCAGGAAGGTGAAATTATATGGAGAATAGGATTTTATCAAATACAATAATACCAATTTTTGCATTCATGGTGAAAATGTTTCACTTCTTCCTAGATAGTTACATCTTCAAAGACCTTTTTTGTCTTAGCATCCTTAACCTTGACTATACCATGGAACATCAGAGAAGAATCCTATGGACTAGTAGATGGGAAGGATGGAGAGGAACATGTTGTGGTGTCTGCTGAGGGAAACACAGAATTGAAAATGTAGCCCACAAGGTCTTTATCATAGGTGACATGGGAAAAGGAAGGGAGAAAAATGGGCATAGAAGCTGATGAGATTAGAAAACAGGTATGGAGGTAGGACTAAATTTACAAAGAAAAACCATGAGAACAAAAAGAAATTAGGAGTGGGAAGAGAATCTGTGCAATTTGATCTGGTCATGGTAGCATTGGGATAGATGAGGTGTTTTAAAAACAGGGCAGTGAAAGCAGGATGAACTACATATAAGAAAAGAGGCAAATGACTTTTGTGCTGTCTTGATTTCACCTACATCGATGGAGATTAGATTGGGAAGGTGTTTTGAATTAGTCCCCCTTTCTCCGTGTTACAAGATCAGATTCAAAAATAATCATTTAGCACTGAAGATCATTTGTATTCCAGACAGTACCAAAGAATGTGTTTTAAGTTCCAGAATAAAGTTGCCCCCTAAGCAGGGCCACAGTAGGTGTGGGAAGGAAAAGATAGAAGAGAAATTATGACAACTTGATGAAATTTATCACCAGTCACTCCAGTCCTGCCCTTGTCTCTGGAGCAGTTAGGATCTATTAATATTAGGTATATATTTGCATGTGTGATTCATACCTTACTGACTGATGGCTTGTTTGGTTGCAGGTGAGTTTGGAATTTTATTTGTATGATAGACATGTGACTACGAGGTGTAGTAGCTCTTTAAGCATAAATTTGAATTTGGTAGAGGTGTCTTATTTTCTCATTTGAATCAGGAGTAGAGATTCACACTTGAAATTGATTATTTGGAATGTTAATGCTATGGGAAACTCAAAAGAGTTTAAAATGGAAAATAAATCTGTGTGCTTACGATTTCCCAGGAGGCCACTGTCTCTTTTCCTTGCCTAGTTCCAGTGGTAAGTTCTAGCAAAATTCAGTGTCCATCAATAATTATTACTCACTGGTTTTAAGTGTACTGAGGGCTTTGACAATGATAGGTCTGATTTACAGATTGCAAACTTAACAACTATGACTCCTTAAGATGCCCTTGAAATATAGCATCCAGAGGGTGGGTGAGTTCATCTTTCTTCTTCATTTGGGAATGCTCATTCCCATGAGTTTTACCTGATGAGAGTATATGCAATACCTTGATAAATCCATACTGCCATCATCTGGAAGCAAAACTGCACATTTCCTTGCTATCAAGAGGTGTGGGGGAGTTGGGACACTTCCCCTCTCCTCACTCCCTCCCCTCAGGCTTAAGCGATGAAGTTGTTAGTTTTTATTTCTTGTGTATCTGAAGCCGTATTTATTAAGGTTTATACATTTCAAATGTTACATTTTCTGAACTCGTAGAATCTTGTTTTATTAAAAAAAAAAATTAAAATTTAATAGATTTCCCTAAAAATCTAATTGCCAATCGGGAAATTTTAACTGTGAATGATAATTAGCATTACTGACTTGCCTAAAGACCCGAAATAATATGCTCCATGTCTAGACGTCACAATCACTTAGATTACCCTTCTTCCAATGTTTAGTGTATGGTCTTGTGTCTTAGTTGAGAAAAGTTGAGAATGTTTCCTTTTCCATAGAAGAGTAAGGAATTGCTACTTCTCATTGTTTCTGTCAGTTTGCTATAAATCTTTGGAAGATGTTCATTTTGCACAGGTTGAAAATTGGGCCAGAATTGCCTTTTGCATTGTTTAATGTAGCATCTCTTGTAAACATAAATTATGCTCAACTGCTAATTTTCAATTACTTCATCAATCATTAGACAATGTAATAATGTTGCTTTATTTTGCAGTTGACAGTTCTAGACAGATTCTCTTTTTCTGCATTATTTTTGTGCCCTGAAAACTAGAAACGTTTATAAATGAGCTGAGCTATTATTTTATTAAATGTGAAGGAAGCATTTCATAATTAACATAATTAATTTGTTACCAAGTTATTAGGGTTTTTTGAAAAAGATAAAATGAAAGGATTTTGTGCATTCAGGCTCAGTAAAGATGGGACAGTATATCAGTGGGCATTCACTTGGGTCCTGGAAGACAATTTAAGGAAAAATTACACTAAAGATGAAAAAAAATTGAGTCTTCGAAAGAAAACTGCTCTACTGTTCCAAAATACTGAGCACTGGCACAGGTTTCCCAGGGAGTCTGTGAAATCTCTACCCTTGCTGATACTGAAAAGCTGACTGAATATAATCCTGGGCAACCTGCTCTAGGTGGCCCTTGGTTGAACAGTGGGGTTGGACCAGATGGTCTCCAAAAGTCCCTTCCATCCTCAGCCATTCTGTGAATCTGTGAGAACCAGATGTTAGGCCTGTATTGATTAGAGGCTAGGTTTTGGACTGCATAAGCCCCCTGAAAGTCAAAAGGTAGGTGGAAAGATATATCTTAGAAAAAAACCAAAAAAACCAAACAAAGCACAAAAAAACCAAACCCCACTAAAAAAAAATAAACAAACCCCACCACATTTCGATTTACTTATTTTTAGTGATCCAGCTTAACCAGTCTTCGTGGCTTTTATTTTCTTCTGTAAGAGTTCAGAGCACAGGTGAATCCAATTCAACGTAAGGAATTCATCTCTCTGATTAGTCTTGGTTTTCTCAGTGGCTTGAAAGTGAAGCAAATACAACTGGAGACAGATCTGGGCATAATTTTGAAAAAGATACAGTTTACTTATTTGGGGAAATTGCATAGCTCAAGAGAATGGTAATGGGATCTAAAATCTATCACCATGAAATCACCAGTGTAAATAAGGTCACTGTGATTAGTGATCAGAGCTTTTTGGCATTCCACTGGGTCCCTGAATACCTTTATGAAATGAGATTGGTCTCAGTCTAGTTCACAGACTTTTGGTTTGTTTTTTTTTTACCTCAGGAAACATCAGCTTTTGCTGACAGTTTCCACAGACAGATCAAGAACTTTTGTGGTCAGTCTGTTTTGAGAGTAGAGCTGCAGGAGCAATGTACTTAGGTATATTTGGATGCAGCTCGATGCTATATCTGTATGAAATAGGTTGTTTCAGGTTCACCAGGTTGGAGAATGTCTCTGGTTTGCTGTTTGCTTTTTTATTTGAGAAATAAGTGTGTTACTAATTTTAGGCAAATACCTATCATTTTAAATGATGCCTTATGGGTTTTTTTTCTATTTGATTAAGTCAATTCACTTTGAAAGAATTTAGTTAACAATTGGTAACATTGTATATTGCCAAAAATGTTTAATTACACGAAAAAAGCTGATTCGGATTCTAAGCTTTTCTGCTTTTTCTTCTGCTTTTTAAAATACTTTTAAGCTGTAATTATTCTTTTAATAATTAGATCCTGTAGAAGTCTTGATTTGGCAAACCCTTGAATTGGTAAAAATCAAGACTATGAATGGCAAAATAACTTAATTACAGGGTGTGTTATAAGCATGATTTTCCGGAGAATTTTGCTTTGAGATTTGTTAAGGAAAAAATCCTCTTCCATATGTACTATGAGACTGATGAAGTAATATACACTATGAAGGCTGATGCAAGGTGTAACTGTGGCAATGTACTGGTTCAAACCTCTGTGACTTCTCCCACCCCATCTATTGTTTCTCCAACAGAGAAGGTACAAATTTTGCATTCCAGGGTCTGAATTACTAATTCATATTGCTATCCTGCTGCCAGCCATTCTAGACAACAAAACTGTGACATTTTTTAAACGTAGCAATGAAATAACATAATTGACAAGTTATGCATAGATAATTGTTATTTTGGATAACAACATAAGCGTCTGAAGAAAGGGAGTTTTAAACTAAATGGTCACGAAAATTAAACTCATTTTGCATTCAGTTCATTTATTCCAGGTATGATATTAAAAACCTCAGGGTGTTTGAGTTTGAAAAATGAAATTTAAAAGCTCATGAAAGAAATACTGAATGATTTCTCCTGCTCCCCACATAATATGTATAATATGTATACATATACATATGTATGTGTATAACCTTCTCCTTCTATAACTAAACATGCCCCCTATCACCTGTCACTTCATTCCTTAGTATGTGATGGAGCCATTGAGACCTTTGTTGTGTTCTTCATCTAATGCTTTCGTCCTGGTTTGGACAACTCTGCTTTGTTTGTAGCAGTACTCATCTTACCTTTGTATCTTAAGAAGCAATTACACAAAGACATCACGAGGAGTCATACATTTTTTTCATGCAGGCAGAATAAGTACTTGATTCAGTGGAGGGTATTACATAGCAATATATTATACATCAAAGTAATTTGTAATTACAACTTTTCCTGAGACTTTTCAGAATATAGTTGAATAACAAAAGTACAAGCAAGATCATTCTCCTCTTGTGTACAAAAAGCTTGCAGAATTTTTAAACTCCATGCTGCGGATTCCACAAACATGTACTGGCCAAAGGTAACTGTTTGCATTGTTTTGGACTGTGCAGAATTTGAGGGGTCAATGGGAGCTCCTCCATTAAATCTTTCTCCTCATCCTCAGTGTTAATATTTATGCCTCATCCTCTGGTCTGTCCCCTCTCTTTTTTTCCATTCTTGATGTTAAAGATCTTCAACAGACCTTAATTATTCCCAAGATTTAAAGTTCTAAAGTGATCACAATAAAATGTTTGATAAACAAAGAGGGTACCTTGAATGTTATTTATTGATTTATTTTGCTTAGTTTGTATCCGAGACATAACAGTATTTGAAGACTTTGCTATCTCCATCGTGTGCTTGAAGAGAAAGAGCAAACGATAGAGATTTTATAATTTTCCTGCAGGGATGTAAATGCAAAGTTGAAACTCCTGATGCTTTTCCTGCCTGTGTGATATATACACAGTCTTGTACTCATCAGTTGCACCTCTTCGTTGCTATCTTGTTTTGCATTCACCAGTAATTCTTTGCTGATGTGTGTCAGCTGCTAAAGTTCTCTCTCAAGTTGATTCAGGCCTATACAGAAGCAGACAGTTAAAAAGCATTGCTTCAGCCAGTTCCTTTTAAAATAAAGTTGTCATTAAACTGTGTGCATCCAAGTTGTACCCCAAAGTCCCATAATATCCACAACAGTGATTTGATTTTTCCAAACATGCATGCCGTTCCATTTTGTGCCAATACAAGCTTGCCTTTGTACCTATAATAAATGTACTAACTGTGATGCATAAAATGTTTTTGGGATAGAAGGAAGAAATCATACACACCTGCCAAAACATTTAAGCCTTTAAACGCAGAGCTCAAATA
This sequence comes from Actenoides lindsayi, assembly GCA_025331215.1. Lineage (NCBI taxonomy): Eukaryota > Metazoa > Chordata > Aves > Coraciiformes > Alcedinidae > Actenoides > Actenoides lindsayi. Next base: position 12,287 of record WTSP01006822.1, on the reverse strand, counting down.
AATTATTGCAGTCCAAGTCTATAGCAACGTATCAAGAAACATTAGTGCCCTTCACTGTGTAGTACTCTGTATCCTGACTGCTATTATCCAGCTATATGGGTAACCAGACATTCAATATAGTGTGGAAGAGTGAAATAAGGATTATTTAAACCATCAAGACAGACTACCCAGAAAGGTTATTTTTTTTATATGAGTTAAATTTAAGCTCATATTTAATGATATTTATGATTCAGTCATTGTGGATCTGAAAAACAGGTGTTGTGCTCTTCCGTTTCTTCAAGACTCTGTTCATTTTGTTGCAAAGATAAGGCTTTTCTTTCAAGTCCTCGGTGTGTGACGGAGTCTTGAGACTGTTCAGCTTTGGAAATACACTGAAACCCAGCAGAATGAAGAGTTAAAAGTTCCTTGAGAAAAACTTACGCAATGTGGCTTCTTTGGCTGACTGGGATACAGGAATCTGTGGGACTTGATAGTTGTAAATATCTTCTCCAGGTAAGCATCCTAAATGTTGCAGTAGCAAGATTACTATTGAGGTGCAGATTATGCCATGAAGGACCAGGCTGTGGGAGACAGAGAAGCAGCTCTGAGATAAACTTATCTTTGTGTTACTTTTATGTATATGCAACCAGAGTGCAGCTGCATCACAGGGGTTTTTTTATGTATAACTTCCAAGCTGTAAAAGTGAAAATAGTGTTAAGTGTAAAGCAAATCTGCAGGCTAAAACTACCATTAAAATAGATTTTCATCTAGTATATATAGCTTTTCATTGGTATGATAATGTAATTATCTAATTTAAAATAAACACTACAATAAAACAGTAAAACGTGTATCAAAATTATGAGGACCACTTCTGCTCTTCACACTTACCATAGGTGATGTGAACACAGTTCACCTGCTAAGTGCCTCATGTGTTTTTTGTTCTTTCATCGTAACTGTTCCTCATCTGCCTTTCAAGCTGACCCCTTTGTGGAGTCCTGTGTTTGACAGACATCATAGGCAGTGGCATTTCACGAGGGAATTGCTTTATCACTGGAGTTAGTGCTACAGTTCTCCTAAAACCTGTATATTTTATCTTGTATCTTCCTTGCTCTGAACTACTTGCATTCTTGGAAGTCTCCATGTTAATAATTCTCTCCACACAGGCTTAGCAATGGAATATTCTACTAAGAAGCACTTTGTGGTGTGGGGAACTCTGGGGTTTTTTGTATTGAAACAGGAATTCTGAGTAGAAGCTGCAGCTCTTCTTACAGGTGCTTGGGAGTGTCATTGTCTACAGATGTTGTCTTTTAAGTGCTTTGAAATCCAGCTTTTGAATGTCTCCACACCTCAGTCTTTGTTTGCACTCAGTCAGTAGTTGAGGGGTCTTCTGGGTCTTGTTTTTGCTCCTGGTGGCCTATTCTAACTCCATACTGCAAAGAAACACACCGTTTAAATAACAAAATGGGATGTGTCCCTGTTGTTGCTCTGCTGCTGAAATGTATCCAGTTCCCTATCATTAGCTCCTGAGTAAATGGACATTCAGAGTTAATGGGCATGCTGGTAGGCAGCATATTATTCCAGTACAGAAGAGCTGTTAAGTGCTGAAACCTCCTGTTTCTTCTCCTGCTGTTTCCCAGATAGCATCTGCTATCTGTCGAGCTCCTGATACAAGATGGGTATTGTAAATTGAAGTGAGGGTTTTGATCATAAATAGCCCTCGTGTATCAAAATCAAATTCAGAACCTGAGACAAGGTATCTTGGAAACTCCCATGAAAATAATGCTTCTTTATTTGGATACCGGAAATTAAGATTCTAGAACTCAGTTAAATTATTCCCGTTGGCAAAGTAATTCCTGTCATGTTTTGTGGGTTTAATTTTTTTATTTTAGGATCGAGATTGACATAGTGCTCAGAAGTTGCAGTCTTAAAGCATATTTCTCTTTCATAGTGGCAATGAGGGTCCAAGGGCAGCCCTTACTTCCTGTTATTATCATCATCACTAAAAATGCTTAAACATTTGTAACGTTGAGTTGTTTGTTATTGCTGCGGAAAAATTAATATTAGGTAGCATACTTCATTGCTCATAAGACCCTGCAAGTAGTATTCTTAATAAAACTTGGTAATTATAATTATCACCACTGAAGTAAGCAAGTGGGGCTCTAATTATAATCCAAAAGTTATAATTTGTTTTTAAAAGCTGACATTGTTACACAGAGATTTTTTTTTAGAGTTGAGCCTCAGATTGAAATATCTAAATAATTGTTTCAGTAGTCCCTGTGGCAGTTTGGAAATTAAGGAAACGGTTGAAACCTGTGCCTCACAGAAAACCCACTCCAATATCCATTTTTAGGTGGTTTATTTCAGTAGGTTTAGGAAGACAACTAATAAAAGAATCTATAATGATCTTTTAATACTAATACAAGGCAATTCTTTCTTGATATAGAGGTCCTGAAGCATTGGAGTTGGCAGTTCTCATTGGTTTTGTTCCAGCAGATGTAACTTTTGATACTAGCCTGAATCTTCAATGTAAAGTTGCTAGGCCACTCTCCATCATCTTTTGGTAAGTCGTGGGGAACAGGAGAGGTGCCTGAGGACAGGAGGAAAGCAAATGTCACTCCAGTCTTCAAAAAGGGTAAGATGGAGGACCCAGGTAACTATAGATCTCCGTCCCTGGAAAGGTGATGGAATAACTTATCCTTGGCGCTGTCTCTAGGCATATCAAGAACAAGGGGGTCATTAGAAGCAGTCAGCATGGTTTTTACCAAAGGGAAGTCATGTTTGACCAACTCAGTAGCCTTTTATGAGGACATAGCCATATAGATAAATGATAGTAGAGAAGTGGTTGTGGATTGTCTTGATTTCAGTAAAGCATTTGACACCATCCCCCACAGCATCCTTGCAGCTAAACTGAGGAAGTACAGTCTGGAAGATTGGGTAGTGAGGTGGCTTGTGAACTGGTTGAAGGATAGAAGGAAAAAAAGTTGTGGTCAATGGGACGGAGTCTAGTTGGAGGCCTGTATCTAGTGGAGTCACTCAAGAGCCAGCACTGGGGCCAGTGCTATTCAATATAGTCATCAGTGACCTGCATGAGGGAACAGAGTGCACTGTCAGCAAGTTTGCTGATGACACAAAACTGGGAGGAGTGGCTGACATACCAGGAGGCTTTGCTGCCATTCAGAGAGACCTAGACAGGCTGGAGAGCTGGGCGGGGAGAAATTTAATCAAATAAAACAAGGGCAAGTGTAGAGTCTTGCATCTGGGAAAGAACAACCCTGTGTTCCAGTATAGGTTGGAGATTGACCTGTTGGAAAGCAGCACAGGGGAAAGGCACCTGGGGGTCCTGGTGGACAGCAGGATGGCCATGAGCCAGCAACTTGCCCTCGTGGCCAAGAAGGCCAATGGCATCCTGGGGTGTATTAGAAAGGGTGTGGTTAGTAGGTCAAGAGAGGTTCTTCTCCCCCTCTACTCTGCCCTGGTGAGGCCACATCTGGAATATTGTGTCCAGTTCTGGGCCCCTCA
>WTSP01006821.1:0-69660 GCA_025331215.1 Actenoides lindsayi | reverse complement strand
AACTTGTAGAGTAGGGTTAATGGTTGGACACGATGATCCCAAGGGTCTTTTCCAACCTAAATGATTCTGTGATTCTGAGTGGCCTACTGTCATAATTCTTAGAGCTTAATAACAACCCCCTCCACCTTGGTTACCAGGGATGCTATAGCACCTTTTCTTCTCAGAAACACATGCTGCTAAGGAGCCACATATTTTTTATTAAATTATATATAATATGTGCAGTAGAATAACTGGGAACTATAATATCCAAAGAGCGGCTCAGATTCTCCACAGCCTTAGCAAATGAGCCTGCCATGTTGCCAAATGTAAGCCTACCCCGAAGTTTGTTTTACTGAAAGTCAGCACTAACCTCTTTGCACAATGGTACATTTAGAATGATAGGTAATTTTCATATTTAAAAACAAACAAAACCGAAACCAAAATATTGGAAGGGACTTGCAGAAGTCATCTGTTCACCTCTTTGCTTAAACAAAGATAGGCTGTTAAACTGCCAGAATAAGCCATCACACGGCAGTTATAGCAAATTTCTGACATGATTTAAATGCCTTATGTGACAGGGTTTTTTTAACAACCTTCCAAAGATTCTATTGGAGCACTTAGATAAGCCTGTGTTGATCTACCTTTTGAGGTGACCTGAGTCTTTTTTTTCCACATATCATTAAAGATGACAACTTGACCTTTGCAACAAGTCTATAAGCATTAAGTCAAGGCTATAGGATTAATTAATTATGTTTCTTTAAATGGAAATTTTTCATACTATGAAAAGGTTTCCTTCTCCTGTTTCTTCTTTTCAAAGTTACACTTTACAAAAGATACTCTTTTGTAGCATACTGACAAGTATGCTAAAGCATAGACAAATGCTTTGGCTAAAGCCAAAACATAAAGCCAAGACATAAAGCCAGTTGGGTTTTTTTCTGATCAAATTAATTACTATAATCACACCATCACCATATACATCAAAAATCTAAAGATAAGTACAGCTCCACTCACACAGAGGTAGAGGACAGTGTCATACTTCTGTCTGCTTGGGTTTTTTTTTTCAGTAGTCTGTTGTTCATACAAACACACAGTCATTTGAAAAAATACTAATGTGTGCTCAGAGCTTGGTCTTGCTATACTATCACATGGTTCCACTGTGGTACAAGAAGTGTCTCTCTATACAACTTTGTACTTCAAAGATTGGCTGTTGGGAAATAGCTACAAATTTCATTCTCCCTGCTCACTTTTACCAGCTTATAACTTCTTCCAGCTGCCACCTATTTCTTCGCTTGTCATCAGCTCAGAGATGACCTTCTCTGTTATTAAACCATGCTTTCTCATTTTATAAAAATTTCTCCAAGTACTTTTACTGAGCTAGGGAACATACAGGGAAATGGATAATATTTCACCCAAAGAATTAATCCATGCTCTTTAAAAGAGTAATAGCTCTTTGAAACATTTTGTATTGAAAAACAAATTGCATCACATTCTCATTCTAAAGGTTGGTCTATTCCACCCAACACAAGTTAACACACATACAAATAAACACAGAACTTATTTTGTGGGGGGAAAAATGTTGATTTGCACCAATCTGTATTCCTTACGCTTACTAGTATTTCACAACATGGCTAGCCAACTTAGTCTAGATCATTCACAGGAATTACAATATTGCTAGATGTAAGTAGAGGGGAGAAAAGTTTGTCTCTTAAAAAAGGAAACAATTAAAATGGTGCAGATTACACTATAAGAATTACAGTTAAAGATCTGTGTAAGAAAGCTAGAATACAAAGTGTAATCCTGTTGTTATTGTTATTTACAAGCTTACAGTTGCAAGTATTTCTCCACCTTGTATACACAAACAGGTACATGTAACATATGCTGGAAGCTCCTGCGTATTGCCCTCCTTTTTGTTATATATTAATTTAAAGTCTAAGGTTACAACTTCTCTGAATCTGTAGACCCCAGAAAAACTTACGTGAACTATACTGAATGCAGCATCCATTCTTCTAAATTTCTTTTCTTTGGCTCCTTAGAAATAGTAGGCAGAGCCCTATAAACCCACAGCCAATGGCTAAAAAACACCTGAGTGTTGTCCATTCAGACCAAACAGATCTTTTCCACAGATCTGAAAACATTTAGAACAGCTGCTTAGGCTCTATTGGAAGCATTTCTATTTCACTATAACAAAAACTGTACAATAATAATGACTTGTAATTAATGATTGAATGTGTTGGGTTTTTTTAAAGGTATAACTCCAGATAGAATCTATATAGCTTAAAACATTCCTTTAAGATGTCGGGATAAACATACACTTTCACACATTCTAGATGGAGTGTTATTTATACTCAGTTTCATTATTAGCCAAAAAAACCACAGCCCAAAACCCAACAAAAAACCAATCACCTCATAAAAGCTTTCTATCTAAATTCTCTTCAGTCAGAATAACTCATGATAGACACTACTTCCCATAGAGCTAATCTCCTTATTATGTGACTGAACAGTTTTGCCACATCCACTGCCCCATTTTTCACATCAGATCAATTCTGTTTGGATTTGATGTGGAGATACACTGTAAAAGAAACACAGTATTCAGGCCCTCATTACAAATACATCTTTTCCCACTACTTTAGGTTCCTGCTCGTGCGCCCCTTTATTACCAGACGCCCTTTTGGGCTTTCGCATGTGAGTCTTGCCCCAGTACAGAGAAGGCTCTTGGTACACAACAGTACAATTATTTGTATAAATTCCTTCTTGACCGCTTAGAAAAAGGCATAAAGACAAGACAGCCATAAGTGCCATCTGTAGCTCTGGCTGTGCTACATCAGTGAATCTGCTTAAGTAATACTCATCTTTTAATATTAGAGGGCAATCACTGTATTTGCAGCCTGTCAGACATTACTGTTGCCCTATAGTTGATGCAAGAATAACTGTCTTAAAAAAATAATTTAAAACACGTTCATAAAAAATCCTGTTATCAGAAATTATTTGAATGCTACCTCTTGCCAGATACCACAAGTTTCTAATGGTTCTGAATTTCTGTGAGGTAATTATCCCTTTCGTCCAGATTTGCAGAGGTCTTCAGACACCTCAGTTATACTGATTTCAGGTTAAGTTTCAAAATGAGTTACACTCTAACTGCTGTTGCAGGTCTGGGAAATCTTTTGATGGGCCCATGACAATACACTATTATATTAACTGACCTGAAACAGCAGAATGAGGAATTATCCAGAAATTGGGTGGTCATTTTTCCTTTTCCCTACCTGTTTTTTCTGTCTTTTAATCCTTGCTAGCAAGATGGGATCTGGTTTTCATAATAATATGAAAAAAGTTAAAAATATTAGTTTGGTAATTTCAAATTTATATTTTCAAAAGGATAATGATACAGATAAAAAAGAAAAAAGCCAGATGTTTCCATACCAAAGATCCAGGTGTCAAATAAATATTACAATGTTTTAAGACAAAAGCTTCCAAATTTATTCTAAGTTTAGAAATGTTAGTGTGAAAACAGTTTCCCGAAGGTCATGCTTACATTCTCTTGATTATTCAATAACAAATATGTTCGGTTTACAGTTTGAGTTCTTTTATGAGCCAGCTCTGCCACATGATGGTTTCTGATTGCTTATGCATAATCAAGCTATCTCAACTATTTTGATTTATACTGTGTGTAGGATTCCAAATATGCCTTTGAAACTTTGCTTTCAATCATATGTTGTTGCAGTTAGAGTAAAAATCACAGTGCTTGCATATTTTGAAGGACTTCATATTTTTTCCTGCATACTCTGCAATGAAGCCTTAAACTGCTCAGTTGATGATGGAAGTCGACCTTTAGAAAGATTTTGAGAAACACTAAATATAAAACAATATCTCAGGTATAATTAATAAAAAGAACTTTCATCACTTTACCTTACAAAAAAACCCATTTAACTCTAGGCCTGTATAAATAACTTCTTTTTCAAATAGGCACTGAAATTAATTACTCCTTCAGGATTGACCTAAAACACACATGTTCTCAGTTCTTGTGGCAAAATAATAATAAAAAAAATTTTAAAAAAATTTTAAAAACCCCAACAAAACAAAAAAAACCCCACAACCACACAAAACAAAATACAACACAAGCCCCCCAAAACCACTCCCATATAAATTTAATTTGGCTTCTTTTCAGAGCTTTTAAGGCCCTCACAAAAGTATATTTTATAGTGCTGGATTTTAAAAGGATAAGCATATTAAAAGAAAATTTTTACGCCTAAAACCAACCCACATTTTCAGGGTTCTTTATGAGAAAACCAGTCTGAAAATTTGAGGCACCTTCATAATTCATATTTCAGCTATGCAAATTTGAGATGGTATGGAAAAAAAGTAAGACCTATTTCTACATTATTTTGCAAATGAGACAAAGTGATTTATCAGCATATTTTATGAAAAACAGACATTTCAGTTTTCTATTCCAAAAAATATATTCCAGAGAATCCTCTCACTTTCCTTTGCATCACCTCTTTCAGTTCCTATTGACCATCCACAACTATCAGGGAACATTTTCATGCCAGCCTTCCCACTCTTCTCATAGCATCATCCTCTTTAAAATTACACATGTGGTTATCCAGAAAGGGAAAGCAGTCCCTCCAGATGAGAAGCGAGGCAACATTATCAGTGGGTCTGTGAGGAAACGTAAGGAGGACAAGAGGAATGGAAAATCAAACAAGAACAGGAGCAGAAAAGTGTCAAGTAGGAGACTATCAGGCTGCTCAGACAGGTGCAATAAAAATAGATAAGAATAGGTGGGCTAAATGCAAAAAACTTAGTACCAAACCTAACCAGCAGAATAATTCTTAAAAGATAACTGTGGAAGGAAACAATAGTTCTACAGCTGTCAATATTCAGTGTAAGCTATGAATAGGATATCTGCACAAGGATGGTATTAATTGAATGAACATGGTATTAAATCCTTTTAAAGTAGAGTTTAGTGCCTACAATTCAATCCATTGTTAATCTAACCAGAAAAAGCCCTTAAGAGGTACAACAGTTAGAATATCACATGATGTCTGAAAAGTAATGAATCTGTGCAGTGTGATTTAAATCAGATCTTTTCTGACCACTCAAGGAAGCACTAAAAGTGGCTATAGACAGAGAGCTATTGAAAAGCAAAAAGGAAGATAGAGACAGAAACGAATATGGTTTTCTACTAGCATCTTCCTTTCACAATATTTCTTTACATATTACTGGTAATTCTATGTTTAAAGATTCAGTAGCCATTTTCATATTGCTGTACATGACACAACTGTCAATTTATTTGAGCTAACTACAAGGGTAGATCATAGTGATTCAGGTTCCTTTTGAAAAATTCTTGTATCAAAGCATCAATAAATATGTAAATAAACTCAAGATTTCACTATGACCCAAAAGATTTGTACAATAATTTTAGGGAAAACAATGCTCACAGGGTTTTCTAGTAGCAAATAAAGGGGGGTTGTTTTGTGCTTTCTTGGTTTTGTTTTTTAAAATTAATTGGTTAAGAAAAGTCAAATCAACAGCATTATTTTTATATCAGATTTAATACTTGGAAATGTCCAGTTAGCCTGGAGAACTTGCAGACATAAACAATGCAATGCTGAATGGGAGAGGAGATTTCATATTCTAATCAATTTAATAGCAAAGCATGGTTTTTTTCATTTATCTCCTCCAAATATTTTGTTTTTCTCTGGGAAGTATTTTTCACCATGAAAGGTTAGACTGAATGAAATTTTAATTTAAAGAGACATATTCTAATGGCAATAAGCCATGCCAGGGTGTGCATTAGTAGACTTATTGGCAAGCCTTTTGAGCAATTGAAGGCACTTGGTCTTCAGCCTGTTCCTTTGCAGTGTACCCACAGCCTACAAACACACATCTTTGTGTGGCTTATTACTACTCCATATTAATCAACATGGCAATCTGATGTTGGTCACTATTCATTCCGCTACAACTAGAGATTACTGAAAAACAAACAAAGATTTTCTATGATTCTATGATTTTGTGCACAATTAAAAGACCACAGTGTCTTTAGAGTCTTGGGAGAACCACAATTTTCTGTCCAAAGAGGCAACGCTTTCAATGTTCTAATTGGCATTTAGTTGTGCTAACACAAGCTACTTTGGATGCAATAGTGTGATTCTGATCATAAACGAAAAACAGGGGGACATTGAAACTACAGTGCATCTAGAAAAGGACAATGAAGAAAAAAAAGATATAAATCATTCTTATCGCAGGAATTACTCTGAGATTTCAGTGCCTCAGGACCACTGGATGGACTTCATTTACTTAGCTACATTTACTTCGTATATTTACAAAGCAGAGTAATCCTAACAATAAAGTGGCTGAAATTAAGAGGGCATAATTCTTAGTCCCTATAACCTCATTCATCAGTATGTGCAAATTCCTATACACAGTGTGTTTTCTCTGAGCCTTCTTCATATTTCTGAAAATGTTCTCTGGTATTGTTTGCAATACATTGGTGTGTTACCTCACATATGTATGAGCAATACGCAATGCTAATTGTATTCATGACATGAAGCGTTTTCTTTGTCTGATGGACTGAAAACAAGAACCCTGACTTACATGATTAGTCTGTTAAAAAATAATTTGTTTAGCTCATTAGGGAGCACATGCAAGAGCTACAGTGAATCCATTCTGGAACTTCAGGGTTCCTACAGAATCCTGCATGATTTGTTTATGATGTGGTGATGATTGACTGTCAGTTACTAATAAATGGTAAATAAAAAAGTAACCTGTGATATTAAAGGACTACATTAGCTACATTGTGATTAAATTACAGTAACACCACCAGCTATAAACCTTTATAGAATCTCCTCAGCCATGCAGTAATTCTCCTAACTATACTATTATGTAGAGCACAAATATTTCTTTGTAAGTCCGAAGCAATACATCAGGGAAGCATTTACTGCTAAAGCTAGATTGAGAGTAAATGCATCTTGGGTTGCTATGAATAAAGCTCTAGCTTCTCATTACTTTATGACAAGACACAGAAATTCACTTTACTTTTCATTTAAGCTTTTCTGCTCCAGTTTATAGATGTATGCCTTCACGCTTTTATTCCCTTCTCGCTTCAGCCGTACGTAATAAATGATTATAAATTTTCACATTTGACCACCTCTCTGCTAGTCTCATGCTTAATGCACAAAGTTAGGAAGCTGCAGGTAAAAATTTCACAAACGCTTTTATTTATGATGTTGTCCTTGGTAACGGAAATTTCAATGTACTGAAATGAAAAGTATGATTAAAGGGATACGACGTCCTGACAAGGATAGTAGAGGGCAGCCTTCTATTTCCCACTGAAAATATATAATACTTTTTTGACATCAATTTCATAGAGAATAGACATGGGCTAGTCATGAAAAAAAGACACAAACATGTTTCTAACTTCGGTGTTGTTGTGCTGCTTTAAATGAAACTTATCCCAGAAATATTTTGTTCAAGTTACACAGCTTTCAAGTTAAAGGCAGGCACATAGCTAACACTTTTGTTTAAATGAGCCACTGTGCAGTAAAAAAATAAAATAAAGCCTTACTGATAATTCTGTGCAAAAATTAAAACAAAACAAAACACACCTCATGTTAAGAGAGATATTCTTTTCTCATTTCCTCTTGTCACCTTCCCTATCATTTTACCACTTAGAAAAGGATTTATTGCTTGGGGCTTTTGTCTGGTTTCGATTCTAAATTCATTTTAGTTAACTGCTATTGTCTTACACAGCTCAAAAGTTGTGACATGCTTGAAACATTTTAGGAATAATACCCTAATAATGACTGGATTATAAAATAAACCAGTTTATAAAAATAAAAGCTTAAGAATTCCTTACAGCATTATAAGCATTGGTCCTATTTACAGGTAAGTGAGGGCAGTGAAATAACAAAAATGTTATGTTACTAAAATCCATAGTTTTACATTACATGAAAAATAATCTAAAATCTCAAAAGTGAATTCCATGTTTTTAAACAATTTTTAAAATAAATCAGTTTAGTATCTCATTCTTAGAAGTGACACATATCTTTGGCAGGTAGTATTACCAATGAAACTAATTTCATAACTTTAAAATAATAATAAGGAAAAATAAATACGTCACCAAACACCTGCTAGAGTTTACCATCCAGACAAATGTTCTATCCACTTCCCAATAGGATACATACAAATATAGAACATCCTTTTGAAATTTCATGTTTATGAAAATAAGAATTGAACTTCCACATTTCAGAGAATTAAATTAAATTAAATTATATTTAAATCTATTTACAGTGGATTCAAGAAAACAAAGCTTCTACATTTTGTCTTTTTAGGAAAAAAAGATAAACCAACCTATGTAGAGGAAGGGGATAGTTCAGGAGTTCTGTACATGAACTTGTCACCCCTAAATAACTGTTTCAAATCCTACTTGTATTGGTACAGGCTGAAACTCGATTTTATGCATTGGATGTTCAACTATATATATAATGCTCTTAGTTTATATTTGCTGTCAAATGCATCTGTGTATGATTCATAGTGAATGGTTTTTGTAAATAGCGTTAACTGGCATAACTAGCAGAGAAATAGTAACGACCAAAGTATTCTTCTAATCCTGTTAATTTCTTAGCTAACTACCTTGGCAGGGTAACTCTAGCAAGTTACACATTTTCTTTAACACTACTAATAGCTTAAAGAAAAATATCCAGAATATCATATTGTTATTAAACAGTTATGCTTATTAAACTCTTGAGGCTTTGCTTCCCAAACAAGGGTTGAGGATTTATTATTTGCATTTTTACCATGGATAAAAAATTTGTTTTGTTGCAGATACCCAGTCATTACGTTATTAAGCCAAAAACCTCATGGATGCATACTCAGAACGTTTCTCAGTCTGCACTTGTCGCAGCATCACTCCTTTCTCACTAACAAGAGCTGCAAATATTTTGTGACAGATTCCATTTGTTGGCTAGCTATCACAGAACCCTGAAAAATACATTGTCTTATGTCAGTTATTAAAAAAAACCACCACAAATTATAATGAAAACAAAATTACCAGCAATTATCATTTGAATGTCCATCTTAATCCATTTCAGATTTACTGTTACTCTGAGGTTTTACACCTTGCTATTTTTCCCTCCTACCGCACCACACAATTACAAGCTACTGTGGTCATTTAAAGTATTCCTTTTATAATCATTGTCATTATAATACCAGCAATCTACATTGCTGAGCATTCTGCATAGTGTCCTTACTGAGGCACACACTATTCTAAATTCATTTTAATATTTGCAGTTTGAAACCTGACAGAAAAAAACTTCAAGTAGACATGTGGGATCAATTATGCGAAATAAAGCGTACAGCTTAGAAGTACCATAGCAGAGCTCACACTTTCTTTTTAACTTGCTAATGTCTCTGACCCCTTTGCACAAAAGCACTTTAATCAACATTCACTTTTCTTTTTTTTTTTTTTTTTTAACAGCCTGTTACATGGTACAGGTAAATGTTTAGCAATCAATTATACACATCAGGTTGATATGCTGCAGGACTGAGGGTCATTTGAGCTTACAGCTGAAAGAGTTTGGGAAGGACACATGGGGAGCAAACTAGCTTTTCCCTTTTAAACTTGCAAGCAAAAGGATGGTTTATTAACCCAGTAAAGAGCCTCTCCAACCTCTCTAAAGCTCACAGTAAAAGCACTGACAACTGTTCTTTTGGGCCTCGAGAGCATTTGCTTTATGTCTTTAAGCTTCAGCTGTGCGTACATACAGTGCCAATAAGAAATGTCACAATCAAGTGATCATATTAGATAAATTTGATTCTGATTGCATGGCCTAATCCAGTGCTGAAACGATAACCTAAATCTGGACCTGGCTAGTGATGTCTGGTATGAGATATGGGTCAGTGAACATAAGTGCTCTATTTGTAATCATAAAAAGAGAGATAATGCATAGGATGCTAAACTATTGCTTTTCCTCTCCTTCATCTTAGGAGGAAATTGATGGTCCATATTCTCCAGAAGGATAGGGAGAGGATGTGGCTGATTAGGAATCAGGGGATTGCTCTGACTGTGCATTTTTTAAAGAGAATCTTCTCTTACCACTATTTTCAGGAGCATGTGAGTAATAGAGTGGATTCCCCACTGTTAAACTAAGGTATTGTTTTTAGGGGAGGGAGGTCTTTGCTTTATTGATCAAAATCACCACCCAACTAATTCCAAGTTCTTAGGCAGCCCAGCATGGTTTCTCAGACAGCTCCACCTACTCTTCACAGGGTTTATACACAGGCCAACTTGTTAGCTTTTGGAGTAGCTCCAGGATGTCACTTTCCTTGCAGATGCTCTTTGCTAGTTGCCTGCTAATCTAGGGTGAAAAATTATAGCTTTGTAGCTTTCTTTGCCACAGTCTGTGACATGGAGCAGGAAACCTCATTTTACAAGGGGTTTACTTTTGCTAATATTAAACCCATAGCCTCTAACTAGACCAATCACACTTTCTGTTCAGGACCTTCTTGGTAACTCACTGTGTCTAGATAAAGAAAACCTAACAACAAAACCAGAAAAGGCCATTTCACCAACATCCTTATTTTCAGAAAAGGCCTTACTCATAGGTCAACAGTCAAAAAAGAAATCTAATTTAGAGGTTTGACATTTCTTCTTTACCGTAGTCTTCAAAAAGAGGATAACCAGAAATCTTCCAGAACTGTGTATAAAGTGGGGTGTGTAGTGCACATACAGGACACAATACATACTTTAGCTCCATCCCACATGTTCACAGCTCCTCAGCACAAGAGCAGCAGAATTAGCAAATGTCCAAACACCTCAGATTCCACCTAACGGATTTTTTGGGGTTAATAAGAGGGAAATCTAGACAGATGGTAGCTCTGTCCAAAAATCTTTTACTAAGTAAGGAAGCCCTGTAGCTGTACAAGTTAAATACTAAATAGTGGCTTAGTTCAGAAGAAAGACTTCAAGAATATTGTTTCTTGACATATTTTTGGGTGGTTCTTAACCTGAATTAGGCATTTGTCTGAAATATTAGAGATGCATCGATCTGACTTCTTGAAGTTACTAAGGTTTTATGAGACTGCAATAAAGCTTTCTTTGCATTAACCAGCCAAGCACGTAAACATTTTAATGAACTGTTTTTACATGGTTCATTGAGTAGCTCCTAGTCTCCTATAATACAGATCACTTCTCCATCACACTCAGCCCTCTCATACAGGCCTTTCTTCTCAGTATACAAAATGCAAACGGAATCGCAGTCCTATGGAAATTCAGCAAATGTTACATTCTAGTCAGTATACCTCCCAACAGTAAAAACATTTCATTATTGTGTCATATAAAGAAAATCTCCGGCAATTGCTAGCAATGAAACAGAACATGTAGAAAGCAAGCTTCACTGTTATCACCAAGCAAACTGTGAGGGACCGCTATAAAATCAGCCTCTTGGAGCTATTGCATTGCACCGCAAATGTTTCAGACAATGAACTACAGTGTTGCCATGGAGTACTGGGGGAGCTAAATTGTCATTAATCATAGAACAGACCATCTCCCAAACAGGTATTTATTTTATATTGACCTAAAGGTTGAAATAAATTATTGAAATCAACATCAGTGTAGACCAAATCTCTTTGGAATAATTAAATTACATTAATGACAAGCATTTTGGTGTATTCTAGTCAACCTTTAAAAAGCAACGTGAAAAGCATAAAATATTTATTGTTATGTTTTCAAATAGACTTTACAACACATTATGTATTTTTGAGATTAAAGATTAGTTCTAACACATGATTTAATAATGAATGCAAATTATAAATGAATATTTAACAAACCATATCACGTTTTATGTCTTAACATATCCTTTGCCATTACTGTGACTAAATGAGAAATGGCCCTGTGATGTATTGTCCTGCTGCCTAGGGCCCGGTGTTTTCACCTTGATATGGCCTTTAAAATAAATTAATTTGTTAATGTTTAAGAACTCTCTGTAAGAGTTGACATAAAACATTTATAAGTCTGTTTATGACTGAGTGAGCCATGCACTAATCAGATAATATTTATTTTAAAAATAATTTATTTGGCCAATTGTTCCATGAAAAAAAGATTTGGAAATGTTTATTTCCAAACTGAGTTTAGGATTAAGTGGTACTAATGGTACCATAAAGATGTTATATAGTGTTAATATAACCTGAGTATTAAAAACATAATGAATTTGCTATTTATGAACCATTAAGTTTTACCTCAACCCTAGAATAAACTTCCTATCATTGCAAACTCTTCTTTATCCTTATTCCCTTATTTGCTTTCCCCTGCATGGTCACAGTCATATTTTTGATATCTGTAGGATGAATTATAATGTTTTTGAAAAGCAATATTTTATTCTGGACAATACTTTTTAGTATTGTTTGCTTAAGTGACAATATAGGCTGCTACCACAGAAAGAGAAATAGTTTGGTTGGTTTTTTTTACTTTTTTAGTCTTAAGGATATATCTATCCCTACTAAATTCATTTTGATGTTGCAAATAAAAATTGCAAAGAAATATGGGCTTCTCAGATTCATAATTTTGTTAGTTTTAAGTGGCTTAATTCAGACTTCCTGTAAGAGAATGGACTACATGCGACTTAAACCAAAGTATGGCCATTACATTGGGTGGGAGTTTCACTAAATTCTCCAGCAAGTTTTAGTGATTCAAATACTAAATCTCACGTCTGCAAGTGTTCAAGCTGAGCTGACCACATAGATCACTGTCCTGATTTCATAGGAGTCAGACTTACAGTAAGTTATAACAAAAACTTGACTAACAATGTTTCATATTTACATAAGATTCTAAAAATTTAATGTTTAATAAAAAAAAGGAGGAAAAAATCTGATGAAAATTTTGCTCTACTAGCCCTTTCAACTCAGTATTTCCACACCACTTATCACCCAAATAAGGTGTTTAAAAGAAGAGAACATCAGATAGTTGAGGAAAAACAGATCAAAAAAAATTAAGAACGGAAAGAGAAGGATGGGCCAAGGAAGGATGAGATTCAAAAGGACACTATGGCTGAAGGGCAGTAAGAAACAGTGGATTACCTTTAGCTGAAGAAGAAATCAGGGGAAGAAATTAAAAATTTCTTTGTTAACTGGAAATAGAATTCTAACAATAGCAATCCTTACTTATTTTCTCCTAGTGTTTGCCTTGACTGTCTGTAGTGCACTATGACACAGAGGTTTGGGTGATCATTTGTTTTCAGATAGTTTACATATTTTCTCACATTTCTTGCAGTTATCTCTTGTTAGTAATTTTTGCCATTATTTTCTTCACATTTCAGTCTCCAGTGCTGTGTCTCATTGCTGTTCTCTTGTATTTACTTCAAACAATTTGTCAGGTAAGCTATGCTACCTTGCAAGACTTATTGCATGATCTATTTGGGGATCACTCCTATTTAGGCTGTATCTCAATTCAAATTTTTTTATTTTTTTTTAATCTGCTGCTTCCTATATCTTGGAGAAAGCTGCTGCCATCATCAATTCCCCTTCATTTCACAGCGCTTGAAAGAGATCCAAGAATATTCAGTACTTCATCATAGACTGAATATACCATTTCTGCTTAATAGATTTGGAAAGATTTTATTTTAAATCATTAAAGTCTTTCAAGAGCACCTAGTAACTCCATTCAGACTTCATAATTATTGTCATGAAAAAGCAAAGGAAGCATATCCCTGTAGGATCAAGTACTGGCTGTCCACTGAGCTGCTGTATTTCCACATCCTTGCTTATAACCAAGTTTTATGATTATGCACTGAGTGATCCCAAGCTAACCATCGTATGGTAAACGTAAAAGAAAAGGTGAGAAAGACAGTTGTGTGAGGGTTATTCTGCATTTACCCTTGTTTTCAATTCCAAAAGCTACCATTCTCATGACATGCTGCAGTTCTCTGCTGATCTCTTCACATGCAGACAAAAGCCAAAGCTGAATGCTAGATGACACACTAGTTTCACTCAGTAAAAAAGCATTTCTATTCTCCACAGTATTATTCATGACCCAGGATGCTTTTGTTCCAGACCTAAATCTAGAAGATAACAATCTTGTTTCTCTTTCCCACATTTTTTTCTCTTCTATACTGCAACTCAAACTCCCCTCAAACATGTTACACCAATGTCTTTTCCACTTATTGACTGAACAGTTAATACAGGTGAGGTAAAACATCATACTTAAGAAAGGAAGAATTTAAAAAGCCAAGCAGCACATCAGACTAAAATGCAAGAACTAACAGAAATTAGATTTAACTGTCCATGTTCTCCAAGTATTAGCATGTTATATTAAGTCTGATGAACTTTTCAAGTCTGAATAAAGGGGGCGGGTTGGCTAGGTTCTGATTGTTTTCTTTGGTGGGTTTGTGTTTTGTTGCTTTGGGTTTTTCTTGTGTATGTGTGTGTCTGGGGGGGTGTTGTGTGTGTTTTGTTTTTATCTTTTGTGGGGTTTTTGTTTTGGTTTTGTTGTTGATTTGTTTTCAGTCACGTTGGCTTTACTCTAAAGACAACACCCTCTGAAATTCCATAGAAAGATTTCCAGGGGAGATGCATGGATTTGCCTGCACTGCCACCATCTTTTTTCAAAATTCTGAGCAAGCAAAAAACCCCCACTGAATACCCTAATATTCATTTTAGGCCTTACTCAATGCTTACTAAAGCCAACCAAAACAATTTCATAGACTTTGGTAATATTTTACATGTGGCTCACAGGTAGCCAATAAGCATAAATCAGATAAGCAGTTTCATAGATTCTTCTCTCGCAGCTCTTAACCTCTCTTTAAAAAGCACCCGGTAGGTACAGCCTAATACATTAGATAAGAAGTGTGAAAGTATTATGCATCACTGTACAATAAAGCCAAGATCAAGAAAATCACTTCACCTGTGACAACATAAAATTTGAGTCAAGGTTCACACTAACTATCATTACAACATTACATTTGCATTCATATTACACCCATTCTGCCACACACATCTAGCTACAATCTCTACTTTGAAAAGCAGCACTTACATTTATGGCCAGAGAAAAAGAAAGAAGCAAAATCTAGATAAGTGACAAAGCATTATTTAAAACTGGTGAGGAAGGAAATAATGAACAGTAATCAAACAGCCGCTTTCAAAAGCAACAACCCTTTCAGCATTACCACCTGAAAACTTAGGAATGAAGAAAACGGTAACAGTTCCTGGCTGAAGTATAGACAAAGAAGATAACCCTCCCATAGGAGCACAGCATGATAAGTAGCCACAGGGAGAATCACTGTGATCAGTCAGAAAGGCAGGAGAGTTATTAGCTTAGCCCTGAACCTCCTACTTAATGTGGGGCCAGTGGTGATAGTTAACAGACCCTGGCTAAGGTGACAAGCTTTGGACCTGCTTGAGGAAATCCAATTGAGAAGCAGCCATGAGGAACAACAAGCTAGAAACAGATGTTCCAGCTACCAGGATGTGCACACATTTAACCTGAATATGTAGAAAAAATATTATTTTCTATAGATAGTGATTTCATCTCCTTCTGCAGCACTGGTACTGTCAGATCTTATTATCCACAGCTAAAGTGCTTCCTTCACATTTTGGAATGGATCTTAAATCCAAGCAGAACTGTTTGAGTGATAGCTACTGAATAAAGAATTCAAGGCACTAGATTGATATTCTGAAGATAATTTTAGTATTCAAGCAAAAAAAGATTAAACTCATGGGAATACAAAAAGTTAAATTTCAACACAGAGTTAGAATAATTACTATTACCCATTTAACCCAGCATAAACCATGAGGAAAGCTAGCTTTCTTTCAGCTGTCAATTCATATTTAGCAACTAGTGTTGATTACATGTACTTCTATCAATAAATATCTAGACCATTTCCAAAAAGGTAGAGGAACAGGTTTATGAAAAGGAGCTAATTACACTCAAAGGCAATTATGCCAAATAAAACAAACAAAATGTCAAAGTCTTAAGCTAGTCTTTTGTCCATCACTGACTTTCATAGCATATAAAGGAGAGTACAAAAGACCTATGGGATGTTAATATCATGTATACAATATACACTCTGGTGCACATTTTTCTTTGCAGTTCTATAAGTCTTATTAACATTCATGAAAACTGTATCTTCACCTCAGAAGAAGAAAGTGCCCCACTATGTTGATTTTTACAAGAAATTTACTATTCTCTACATAACAAATGTCTGTTCCAGATTTCACACACATCCTATTTTAGGGACGTAAAACATCCCCAAATAGTTATTGCTGAATTTGTTTATGCTTCTACATTAAAAAGTAAAACAAATACATAGAAGAGAAACCAATACCATTGACTCTGATTGCAAAATGCTGTCTCTGAACATGTAAGGAAGACTGAAGTCTCTTTAAACCAACATTTTCTTCAATGCCTTTCTTAACTTCTAAGCCTGTATAGCTTCAGGGGATAAGAATAAATTAAACTACTCTTTCAACCTCTTAATTTTGTATTGAAAATAAGCTAAAGCAATATGACTTTGTTCTCTTTTGCTGCCATTTCCAAAGGAAATAATCTCAGTAATTTGCAAGGTAATAATAAGATAAGAAGTCCATGACTAAAGACTTTTTTTCCCCATCACTTCTAATTAAGGTAGAGTATGATAAATTACTCCAATATTTAACTCAAAACAAAACCAAGGATGTTTTCTGTTGCCTTTCTCCATTTAAGTAATATCATATTGGAGATGGGGGGGGAGGTATTAGTACGTAACATGAAATTCTTCACTATCTAACCAAAAAGGTATCGCCTTAGAATGATATATAAATTCCATAGGGAGATATGAAACCTTTTTTCATTCTAAATTCTCAAAATTTGGATGTTAATGATAGCTGTTTTTCCAAATTATAAACACTTAGGGGATATAGAAATTTGTTAAATATAACTTTGTAGTACAGTGTTTCTTATGAACCCAAAGTGAAACCTTTTTAAAATATGCCTTCAACTTGTTTTAAACAACAGTAATTTGGGGACCATCTAGAGAAAAAGTAGCTTCTATTTCAGAGGAACAAAATGGTCAAAAGTCCAGGAATTTACCTCTCTCTTCATAGATACTTAAATATTCCCTTTCAGCCACTTAAAGAAGCTACAAGCTTCTCCCAGCTGAACAGCAGTACAACTTCCCTAAAATACACAGATTTATTTTTTTTTAATTATATGTTAAAGTCTGTACTGAATAAATTATCTGCTTCACTTGTATGTAGGATGCAATTCAGTTTCTCTTCTCTTGTTTCCGCTATCATTCCCTTGAAAATTTTATCTTTATGAGCAGACGTTTTGTTCAAATAATTGTCCATTTTATGAATGTAAATAACTAGGTCCCAAACTTCAAGAAACAAAACAGTTGGAACAATAAGGCAGAGTGTAAAAAAATTAAAGTGATCTTTGAAATCTAAGTAAACTGCCAAAATAAAATCAAATCTGTAAAAATGTATATACCACTTTCTACAGCTAAGTATCATTTTCATTACCTTTACGTAATGTATCTTTACATTTCAAGTAAAATATTGTGTGCTAGAATGACTAAAGTGAAGCCAGTATGTGACAGCAAAGATGCTGAATGCTGAGTTTCTTGGAAAGTCCAACAGGTAAAAATAACAATATGCTAAAGAATAGGTGTGCCTGCAGGAACTCGAGATAGATGTTGGGGTTTTACCACAGAAGCAGACTATGTCTGCTGTATACTGTGTATCTCCATTAACAGGCTGAGAAACCAAGGCTAAAGAGAATTACCAAACATGATTCCACCACAAACAGACCTCAAAATTGTCTGGGACCACTTAAGTACTAATCAAAGCACAGATCTGGTTTTCATGTGTCCCAGTGATTGGTTTTACACAGCTATCAGATAACTTGCAAGTTGCTTTCACAAAGTTTCTTCTTTAGCTGAAAGGGCTGAGATTATAACAGATGCTTCAGTATCTATCAGACTGCAATGCTATGCTCCCTGTGTCATTTCCATGTTTTTTCTGGTTCTATGTATTGCACTAGACTTGAACTGCAAATGTAATTTTTGCTTCACAGTTCCTTGAACAGTTATTTCCTAGTTCTCCAGCATTTATACTTTGGGTGTAGCTCATCTGGCTTCTAAATTTCAGATAGACTTTCTTGGTTCCTATTTCAGTGCTTCTAGCAGAAGACTCAGTAAAGATCAGATGATTAGGGTCTAACAAATAATTAACAGTCAAGCAAAATCTTAAGTGCCTCCAGCAGGGTCTGAACAATATACTTTCACGAAAGATACCAAAGGATAGTCATGCAATGCTTTATCTGTCAGAAAGGCAAATACAAATCACACACCTCATACGGGACACAAGAACCATGTTAAACATAACAGGCCAAGTTCTGAAAGAATCCTTTCTGAGGAAGCTGAAGGCTAAGATATTTTTTTTCTTTTTTTAACTTGTGTGTGTGTTAAAAATAAATAAATAAATAGCTCACAGTACAATCACTTTCATTGTAAAGATATAGGCTAAAATACCCTTAAAGACTGAGGAACACTCCACCTCACCCTGATGAACTACAGTTAGTGGCTTATATAGATGTTAACGTTATTTGGCACTAGAGAAGAAATGTCACAGCACAGGATGAAAAGCACAACATGAAAACCCCAGTACGTAGGTGCCATCATTTCTACTGTCTCTAACAGAAATCGAACCGAAGTCGATATATAAAGGAATCAAGGAGAGAACATTCAGCAGCCCCAAATCTCCTTGCTTTCATATGCTTTGCTTAGATTTCTACTGTCATTTATTTTGCAATCAGGGTAAAATGCCTTTGTTTTCAACTCCACTCAAAGTATAATTTCCTGATCTAATCCTGTTTATTACCAGTGTGAACGTTTTTGACCCTAAAAGGTATCCTAGCAACAATAATGACCCAAACATAAATTCTTAAAAAGGCAATATGTCAGTTTACTGATGCAGATTCCTTTTTGCTCCCAAATAATCATACTGAAAATCCTCCTAAAAGATAACTGAGGGTCTCATCCACAGAACCTCCTTCCCTCAAATCAGTCATGACCCAAGATCAAGGCAGCATAGTTAACTTAGGAAATTTATAAAATTAAACCTAAATGTCCTCCTTTTACATCAGAAAAGGAAGATGGGTATATTTTACCAAAAATAGTAGTATCAGGATGATCCCTCAATAAAGCCTTTCTTAACTTGATGATCTGTTGCTTTGATATCTTTGGTCATCATGTGTTTTATGGAGCATTGTTTAAATAGAAACAACAGAAATAAATTTGAAACCAAAATCTTTTATATCTATATCTGAAATGCTGATGCCTGTCTGTCACAAATGATTGGGCTGTTTAAAGTACAAAGTTGACTGGCACATGCTTTCACATAATGATGGTAATTACAAAGAATAACAACTCCAAACCACATCTGTTCAATGTAACAATCTTGTTGTGCTATGCAGATTACATTGAGAGCTGTCAGAAATGCCAATTTTACCACAAATCATGCATAAGCACATTTGTAAGACAAGAAACAGATTAATAAGCATCAACACTTTTCTGTAAACACTTGTTGAAGAGAATAAAAGCTGTTAGCACCAAAGGAAATGATACAACAGTGGATGCTTTCTCTATCAAGCCTGAAACAAGAAATCACAGGAAGGACAAAAGTGCAGGCTGGATCCCCAAAGAACAAGTTCCCCTGTAGCAGATTAAGATGTGGAAATCTCAAACCACCACACTTCATGTGAACAATATATAATCACATTTTCTCTTTCCTTTTGATTGGTTCTCACTTAAAATCTTCATTTTGCACAGTACTAGATAATGTAGGAGCAGGACATTCTTAAATTGTACTGAATTCAAATAACTAAAATTTGTACCAAAAAAAAAAAAAAAAAAAAAAAAAAAAAGCTTAATTCTAAGTGTAGTAAGCACAAGTATAGTTTTTTAGGTGTTACTTGTCCACTATATTATTTCAACATTCTGAAATACTCTCAGTAGGGCTAGTTGGTTTGTTTGTGGGTTTTGTGTTGGTCTTTTTTTCTGGTTTTTTTTTTTAATTGCATAACATACAAATGAAGATGGGAGCTAAAACCACTAAATGAAGAAAACTGAAATAAATAAAACATAAGCCTATGAACTTTTTTATCATATCATAACTGTACGTGCCTTTATTCAAAAGCTGTTTAAGATTCAGGGTCAAGTTTTTTCTATAGCAAAGGAGCATGGAATTATAGGCAGGCGGTCATATGATCTCAGACAAGTCATTAATGTAACATGACTTTGTTTGCTTTTGTATGACAGAAGACATTACAAGATATAGCTGACATGCAATATAATTGTAGAATAAATAAATACCATGATTATAAAACAAAAAAGGTTCTTAGATATGTTCCTCTCTAATATACATTTTAAAAAGGAAAAAAAAAAGATTTAATTTTTTTAAGTATCTTTGAGAAGCAGTTTTCCACTAATACAACTTAGTTGACTCTAAATGAGCATAGGAACTGGACACATACATATAATAGAAATTTAACAAGTCTTCTTTTTGGTTGTGTTTGTTTTCCCACATGGTCTAAACATATTCTTGTTCACAGACTGCCACAGCAGATAAACTGCATACTAACATAGTGGATCAGTTAGACATCCTGCAGATTTAGCCAGACATGAGACCTGTGTGCATCACTTGTTTTAAGTCTAGCTTTATTTTGCCTGAGTTTGCTCAATTTTTAGTTGTTTTTTTTTTAATATTTATTGATAATGCCAATTCAGCTGCTTCAGGCATTTAAGGCATACAGAGAAGCCAACAGTGATTTACATCACACCCAAAGATTTCATAAAAAGACTATTCCCCACCTAAATATTACAATCTACATAATGTCCAGAAAGAGTGGTATAATTATTTTCATGCGCTAGGCTTATTCAGTTTCCAATGGAACTAACAAAATATTTTTGTAACTAATAGGAAGATCTTACAGAACATTCATTTTCATATCTTGCAAATCATTTCATTACTAGACAATCCTCCTCAAATCCATGAAGTTACATATGAAGTTTGGATCATAGAATTATAGAATACCAGTTTGGAAGGGACCTCAAGGAATATCTAGTGCAATCTTTCCTAGCAAAAGCCAAGATCCAGCCCTTATTTTGTATAAAATCCACATACCTCTGGTTTTCTGTTAAAACTGCATAATTCCAATCAAGCTACATGGCTGAGTGTATGATCAGACTGGAGAACATAGCTCCCAATAAGGAAATTGGGGAATAGTTCTCCAAGCATATTCAGAACTTCTGATGCTTGCATTTATAAATCTCTACAAAATCTACTGAATGTTCCAATAAAAAACAGCAAGCTACCTGGATCTTAAAGCACATAGCAGCATCACTTCTATCAAACCATTATCAAGAAAATTAACAATCAGTATTTATTGCAACTGTCAAGCAGAAACAGTGATATCACTTATACCAGCAGGTTTGCAAACTGTGTCACTGTGTGAGCCAGGGTTGAAAGTTCTTGACTAAGGAGCCCACCTGCCCATTAAAATCATTATCGAACCCTCTCTTCAGGGTATAGCACAGCATGCTTCCTGGTGCAGTAGGAAGGGATTCTCTAATGTAATATTCTTCATCACAACAAATATGTAAGCCTAAACAGATTTTCTCAGAAACAGCTGCTTGTATGGTATCTTGGCATTTGAGTAAATGATTTGCAGAAATTCCACAGGGAAGGAGGTACTTTAAAGGCTGCCAGGGAGTGTGATAGGGCTAGAAGAAGAGTGAAGAGGCACAGCTGTGACAGCTGAAAGCAGGATAAGCTGCCACTGATCTGTTTCTATGCTTATCACAACACCCATTAATCAATTCCAATCACAGCAGGCCCACCAACTAAACTATACTCCACCTCGCAAAAACTGACTACTCAGCCTTGTAATACTTATGAAAAATTGGTCATCTGAAAAAATGGCAGGACAATGTATTTACTTTATTAAAACAAACCTCTAATATATTTGCATTTAAAAAAAAAAAAAAGCAACAGTTAAAATATCCACAGGTCTTTCTTCCCAAGACTGTTCAAGATTTCAGTTCATTTTTGTTGTGTGTTTAATTTCAAATGAAGAGAGCATTTTCTTATTGCTTTCTCTAAATTGTGCCATAGATGCTAATTTTAGTGAACTTAAGGTCAACACTAGACATAGCTTGTGTATCTTCAAGACAACCTAGAATATAAATAGTTTTTTGCCCCATTATTTAAAAAGTCTCTTCAAATATAATTCTCATCACGTGAAAAAATTAAAACTAGGTTTACACAAAAATGACAATATACAAACACAAAATGTACCAAATCGCACTCACTGAAACATAATTAAATGTGTTCTAGTTGATGGTAGATTTCCCATTACATGTAAAGTTTGCTTTAATAACTGTACTTCCCATTGACATTAAAGCTACCATAAATTTGAGTTTTATTCTGAGCTAAGGGCTGAATGGACACCACTGACCATTATTTGTATACCTCACCAGTTCACCCAGATGTGCAAATTCTGCACATTTTGAAGGAGTAGTCTAATTTATTCGTTATATAAAATGGAAGTAATATTTGTTCACTAGAACAACAGAGTAAGCAGATCTGTAATTTGTTTGCTTGTTCAGTAATTTTCAAGTCATAACGCAATTAACAAATGCCGGGTTTGTTGGCCACAGGTCTGGTTTACACCAAAACAAAGTTGCACTTTCAGAGAACGTAACATCAACAAATTAAAAGCAGAACAAAGAAAAATATTTGTACACAATGCAAGTTGCACAAGATGTTAGAGGATAACATAGGAACTCCTTTTTATAGATTTTAGAAGGCGAAGCCGACTGAGCTCTTTTGGAACAAGGAGGGGTTATAGCTGAATTTCTGTCCCTCGGTGCTCTCTGTTACATAGCATTCAGGCCGGTGTTGACAGGCCAAAAGCTTTAAGCTCAACTAGGCATCAAAGAAAGCACTCAATCAGAAGCCTGACTACTTAAAGCTACCACTTGGAAGGATTAAGTGCACTTTGTCTATCTCTTTGCAATGTCAGTTTACAGCTTGAAAGGAGGTTTTCAGAATAACCAAATAGATTTAGGAGCCAGAGCCCCTTTAATATCTAGTGGTATCTGTGCATCCAAAGAACATGGCAGGTTTTTGAAAACCTCCTGGGATAACATACCACTTGAACAGCATTCTTATTTGTGTGGCTATCGTGCCGTTGAAGCGTTGTATTCAACCTTCTCATAAAAAGCTGTGTATTTTAATAGTAGTATGCATTTACTATGCATATGTATATATATACACTATATATATATACACACACACACACTATATTACTATGCTAAATGCTTGTGACATTTGTGAAATTTTACTATTGACCAGAGAATGGCACAGGTATTTTCCAAAGACCACATTACAAACACATGCAATTTACAGGGCTTCAAAACATACATTTGCTGAGAGTTGCTGTTATTTACAGAGCATCAACAGTTTTCTAGTTGATATACAAGCAAAAGAAAGAGCCTGGCATAATTACTGCACAACAGCACAGAAGATCAAAACAGCAAAAAATGATACAACTCCTTGAAGGAAGCTGTAGACCACAGTTACCACTGGCAAGTAACTTGCTTCACTTTTGAAGTCTTCCTTTGTTTAATAGAATTATGTCAGCCATCTAAGTGTCAAGAAGGGTCTTTCATGCTAATCCTTAATCTTAAATCTCTTTTTATTCCCAGGACAAAATTCTGAAAGATCCTATATACCGTTTGTGTAATATGTACTATCATATAATATCACATCACCTACTTCCTGATACAGCCTTTGCAGTAGTAAGCTAAAAAAGCTTCACCCTCTCTGAACTCCTTTCACAATGTGATTTTGCATTTAAACTAAAAGAGATACATCACCGTATGTATCATGTAAAACTAAACAAGAAAAAATGAAGAGGAAAAAAAAATTGCTTCCAGTGGACAAAGCACAGGCTAAGAAACTACAGACAGCATCAACCTAAATGTCTGCATCCCATGAAGATGGAATGTATCAGTGTACTCTGGATATTATGACATTTAAAAGTACAAGAGTAATAGAAAACAGATCAGATGTGTGAACACATCCAAATGTGCTTACTCCTTATTTATCAAGAAAACATACTAGCACAGAAATCTATTACATACCAGGTTTAGAAGAATCTAACAGAAATCCAATAACTTGGTCATAAAGCACTATTCTACACAAACATGGTGTTTACTTCTTTTGATCACAAAAAGAGCATGGATAAGCTGTTGAAATGTACATGGCTCCCAATTTATGCAAACAAATACTCAAATGTAACAATCAGAAAGTGTCTGCAAAAATAAAATAATCTTACTCAACATAAGAGCCAACTTTGTGCATTCAGATTTGTATTTTCTGTTTTATAGAAATAAAATTTTTATTAGTGCACCTTATTGTGACTGTACAGCCCAAACAGAAATGGGAAAGGGAGCTGGTGCACTGCACTGCCTACTGAATGATTAAGTTCCTATTGAAGATGCCTGGCAGATGACTCCTTCCTTACAAAAGACATAGGAAATGAAGACACTTCATGACAAGGGAATTTCTATTAAACAGTAATCATCCTAACACTGTGTAACTGTAAAAAGTATCAACATGCTGCTAATTACATGGCTTCCACATTCTAACACCTAGGCAAGACAGAGAAATATTTCAGTCACTTTATGTCTTTAACCTCAGAGAAGCTTCCCAATTTAAGTTAACTTAAACATACCAGCCACAAGAGCCTATTTTTCAGTTTAACTGCTTGTATGAAATGTTTAGTGTTTCCAAAATACTGTGATAATTTTCAGTATTCTTTACAAAACAGATTTTTAGATACCGTTAACAACAAATTCTTTCAAGGATTTCTTCTTCCACGTTTAGAATTTTGGTTTTCTCTGAAAGCTCCAATTGTCTGAGAAATCACAAGAAAAGCTAGTTATTCTGTTTTGCACCTCTGCACTTGTGAATAACAGGTCACTGATGTCTTCACTTCTCTGTACAGAGTATGCTGGTAAATGCCCTTTCAGGACACAGCATCACTTGGTTAAAGCACATAACAGAGAACAATCTTTATTCTCTAGACATCATAGCCTACCAATACAGTGTTGCCAGTACAACGTGTCATAAATGTGTTTTATGTATTGTATATCTTACTGAAGTCTCATCTTTCCTAGAGCACTGCTGTAAACTAATAGCACAGAAGGACAGTGAAAGGGGCCATTAAACTGGCAGATTAAAAAGCAAGTTCCACTGGGGTTCTAGGTACTGTAAGAACAGCCACACATGTTCATCTAATGTCAATATTAAAAAACAAAACTGCAGAGCTCACCTACTTGCAGTGTTCCCAAGTTCAAGCAATAAAGCCTACTTCACCTATTACTACAGATGGTCTACAGCTTATAGGAGGTTTGTATTTAAGTTCCTTTAAGTGTCATAACTGTATACATGCAAAGTGTGCACTAATAGTTAAATTCTTAAGACAACTTACAAATAGGCTATTCTCTAAAGGTAAAAAAAAAAATAAAATACTACCTCAGTTAATCAGATCCTCCTGAAATTAGGAATCTATTTCTTCAAAGAGCTGATCATAAAGATGCAATTAGAACACTGATTTTCTTTGCAACTGATAAGAACTGTCTAATCTATTTGAATACTTTTTCCCCTCATCTATTGAAGGAGAAATAGTTTCTCACCTTTACAAAGCACACTGAGATCTACACTGTAGATTTTCATGCAGTTCTGCAGCTGCTGCAGGAGGAGATAGTTTTATGGTGACTGAGTAGCATCAGAAGTTGGAGAGTTCAAGCTGCAGCTATTATGATCCAATTACATAAATACTCTACAAATATTCTACAATACTAAGTTATCAACTATCAAGAAATGTATTTACTTCCAGCTTTGTAAAAAGAAACCCAAAAAAGCAACTCTCCAACTGTAAGTGCAAGACTTCAAAGATACATCAGGAGATTGATCCAAAACTGATCTTACTGATCTGTCTGCAAAATACGTAATATTTAATATTGCCTAGTAGTTGAAACAAGGATTTTTTGTTTGGGGTTTTTTTTTTAAGATGTAAGACTACTTTATTACTGTTGCTTTCATTTTACATCTACTGGTAAGTTTTGTTAGACCCTTTATTCCATTGCAATGCCACCAAAATGCAGACAAAGTAATTCTGGATGAAACCAATGCTACCAAGACACAATTAATAAAACAGTTTCTAAACCACACCTCTTTTCTTTTTTTCTCCTCACTACCTGATTTACAACCTCACTTCACAAGAAGAATAGCCAAGACTGGAGAAAGACAAGTATAGCTTATCTCAGATCTTCTTAGACATTTGGATGCGGCTAGAAATGATGCTGAAAGGTGTGCTAACAAACACCGGACCTTATTTTAAACAGGGAATAAAAATGGTACTAAATAAATACATCTTCAGTATTGAGCTTCTCTGAAGATACTGACAGGTTTTCCTAATACTTCTCTTACGCAGTGCAAATACACATCTTAATAAACCTCAGTTTCACAATCAGAACACGTGTACAACAACTTCTGTTATGAAGTTAGCCTGTTAAAAAATAAAACTGTAAGCTATTTCTTATCTACCTGTTACAACGGGAAACACCCGAATTTCCAAGTTCCAGTCTGAATTTCATCCTTGCCCCAGTTACTGAAATGTAATTATACAAGCAAAATTACATACTATTGAGGGAAAAAAAAAAAAAAAAAAAAAAAAAAAAAGAAAGCATCTTTAATATGTGAAAAAGCAAAACTAAAAATGTGAAAAAAAAATCTGGGACAGTCCGTATTTTGTCATATAATAACATCATTGTTACAACTGTACTATAGGTGTCATATGGTTATTTAAGGGAATATATATAACATAAGAGTTATTCTATAAACTAGAAAACTCCCCAAATAGATTTTTCTATGGAAAATGTTTTGTTGTTTTTGTTTTGCTCTGTTTTTAGAAATCTGGTATTAGTGTTAACTTTTAGGTGGCGATGAGATTCCCTTCATGCCGGGTTAGGAGATGCTGCCCGAAAAGCTTTTACCTGGTACACCCTTATGAAACACTTCCATCTAGTGGCCGCAATAGGAATACTACGCACTGCTGAAATAAATTGCGACGCAGAATGCAAACAGCTGATAAAACCTTCTAGTAAACAGTCCTCTAATAAATGGTGCAATATTTGACCAAGCTTTTAGACCCTCTTACCAGATGGGAAATAAATAAATAAACAGTCACATCAAACATTCATCTTCTGGAAACCACTCTTTTCAGGAAGCACACCCTATAGCCAGAACTTTTCTAAAATAGAAGAAAAAATTCAAACTATACAAGTCTAGAAATTTTTGTTGCCATCCATCTTTTCCTGAGAACGCCATTCAGGGACTGTGCTGACAAGTGGCAGAGTTAAAACACCTGGGAGAATCATGAAAGAAGCGTTAATAAGTGACAAATGGGTTTGGATAGAGAATTACTCAGTCAGTCCTTGCAAGGAGAGATTTTATTTAATCTTATGGTAGAACTAAGCAGGGAAGTATCTCAGTTATCTTGGGAAACAGTCATGGGCCATGGCAGCACATTACAGAAAATCAGCAAGGGCTCTTGCTGCTAGAGTATTTTTGGGGTCTGCAATCTAACAAAAGCTGTATCTGGAGCACTCGACGTGGATCCCCAAAGCATATGAAGCTAGAGCCAGCTGCCTGCAGTCTCTCTGGGGTAATCCCAGAAATCATTGACCCTCTAATGATAGCAGCAGTAAAGGGAACAGCATGGGTTCAATCCTGTACTGTTAGCCACAGCTGCCTGAGGTGACTATTTAGAGATATGTTTACAAAAGTTTTATGCAAACAGGGAATAAATTATCTGATATCCTCATTACATTAGTCCATTGTTTATCGTTCTTTTGCTATATACAGCAAACCTCACAGTGCTACCTAGTAGTATTTGAAGCATTTTTACATAGCTGTCTGGATTCCCTCTCCTGATAACCATCAAAATTAGAACAACCAATACACTGCTGCATAGCAAGATGAGGAGTACAAAGGAACACATCTGCATACTTCCCTTAGGACTGTGTGTTGCATGCTTGGGGTGGGGTGAGCATAGTATAAAAAGTTTAAATATACTATACACACACTTGACAGTGTGATTAATCACATTGTAGGGGGCTCCAAAAGATTGGGAAATGCATATTACTGCTCATAATTAATCAAGAACTGAAGTCCAGCTAAGTTAACACTGATGTAAACTTTCATAATTTTATCTTCATTAATAAAATATTTAAACAAATACTTCTAAGAATATAGTTTGGTATTTAAAGGGTAAGAAGCAGAACTGAATTTCCTTGTAAGCAGAGAGGGAAGGGGCAAAACGAAGATCAACAAACAGTTCTATTTATCACCTTTGATATTTACTGTTGAAGATAGCTCATGAGTTCAAAAAACCAGCATTTGTTTTATTCCAGACTTACCCAACTAAATATGTCAAGTCTCTTGTAATCAAGCATTGTTTTAAAAAGCATTTAGGATACCTGCTTTTAGGATGGTCCAGAATTAAACCGCAAGACAATTTATTTTTGAAGTAAAGTATCTGACATTAAATATAATTTCAGTTTCAATTTCCCATTTCATCGATTCACCTTTGGGGTTTTTTTTTGTCTCCTTAGGTACATGACCATATACAGATAGCAAAGTCACAACACAAACTACCAATAGAGAATTTCAGGTTCAATTTGGTGCTTTGAAAGTTGATTTACATTTTATTTCCCATTTATGTTGATTGTCATCTTCAATAGTTCATGCTTCATAAAAGACATACTTAGTTTTCATTATGCATTCTATTTTTTAAGAAATAAGATTTATAGATGTGAAATAGATATGGTGTTGAGCTACAGAGTTTATAGTGGTGACCTGGCAGTACTGAGTTAACAGTGGGACTTGATCTTAAAGGTCCCAACATGATTCTATGATTCATTTTACATTTATAGAAAATGTGATAGTGCATTTAAAAATTCTGTGCTTAAAGCAAATAAAAATAAAAATCAAAAGAAGATTGGCCAGCAGGTCAAGGGAGGTGATTCTTCCCCACTACTCCAGTCTGGTGAGTCCCCACCTGGACTACTGTATCCACCTCTAGAATCCTCAACACAGGAAAGACATGAACCTGTTGGACCAGGTCCAGAGGAGGGTCACAAAAATGACAAGAGGGCTGGAATACCTCTGCTATGAAGGCTAACAGAGTTGAGGTCTTCAGCATGGAGAAAATAAGGCTCCAGGGAGATCTTAATGTGGCCTTCAAGTACTTAAAGATGGCTTGTAAAAAAAGATAGGAACAATCTTTTCATATCATGGCCTGTTGCAATAGGACAAGGGATGATGGTTTTAAACTAAGTGAGGGGAGATTTAGACTAGATGAAGAATGAAAAATGAACTAGAAAAATGAAGTTCATAGAATATGGAAAAAGGGACTGGTCTCTTGGGAGAACTATAGGAACGCTGTCAGGGTTTGTAGAGATGCAACAAGGAAGGCCAAGGCCCTCTTGGAATTAACTCTGGCAAAGGAAGTAAAGGATCTAGTTAAAAATGTCCCTGCTCATTGCAGGGGGGGTTGGACATGATGACTTTTAGAGGTCACTTCCAACTCAAAACATTCTATAATTCTATGAAAAATACTGAAAAGCATAATTCTCAGCAATGCCGTATCATTACTTCTGTATTTTGTATTTTATGATCACAATTCTGAATTCGGTAGCAGAACTGTGGCTTGTGATGTTAAATGCTGGAAGAAGGCTGGTATAAGTATTTTGCCCCAGAATTTTCCCTAGCCACCAATAAGCTTGATGGAACACGGTAGGGTAATAGCTACTGCAGTGGCACATAATCTTATCAGAGGATCAGACTTCCTATTGATAGGTAGTTTACAGTCTAAACAGGGCACAACAGGTCCCCAAAACTAGGGGTGAGGAGGAAACATGCAGTTAAAATAAAAAGCAGTAGGGTCAGATAGAAAACTGGAAAAGCATTCATGTGAATGAGTTCACATGTTCTCAGTAAAACCTTCAAGTACCTAAAAACTCCATACCAAGGCCTGCGCAAATCCTTAGAGGGCAGCAAAACTCCCTGACAGCTAACTCATACAAAGGTGTAAAAAAAGTATCACCACAGCAAAGATGTACAGACCATTAGCCATCCCGGTTCCTTTTTAGGTGCTCTAAGTAGTAAAAAAAAAAAAAAAAAATTCATTCTTCAGCTTTTAGGAAATAAATTTTACTTGAAATCTATGACCAGTCCTTGCACCATCATTATTTTGTAACTGTGCCTTCTATGCTTATACATGTACACCTATCTAGCTACACATACACCTTCCTGTTTGAGTGCAAGATTTTGCACAAACACATCAGCACGTAACATAGCTTCTCATTTTTTCAAGATAAACAATCTCTTTATCAATATCATTGTTTACACACTTAGGGGGAGAGGTAGAAACATGTTAGTGCAATGTAATTTTCTACTATAGATAATTAACACACCTACTATCTTAACATAAATCACTAAAAGAGGGGTTTATACCAATACATAATACAAATAGTTACACCGTAAGACCAAAAATAATGTTGTACCTATTAAAATGCTCTTGAACTTACAGTTTGACATTTATATCACTACAAGTGACATTTGAAAAAATCCACAGACTTTTAAATATTTTTAAACAATAAAGCATCATGGTTGATTTGTTTAGTTTTTTAACCTTTGAAGTTTGTCTCTATGCTATACATACCTACATAATGAAAAAATGGAACTATTCAGATAATAGCATATACCAGTGTAAGCAAAAGATTTCTTATTAAGCTACCAGAGCTGTGTAAAGATTAATCAAGTAATGCTTGCAATAGGCTGAAGAAATCTGCATGGAAGACATATAGTTTGACTCTATATGAATATGGAAGTGGGGGTTGGTTTGTTTTTGTTGTTTTGGGGTTTTTTTTTGGTGTGTTTTGGTTTTTTGGGGTTTTGGTTTTTTTTTACTTACAGATCACTACCATGAGTTTCTCAGATACCTCCTTTTCCTCAACTCTTTATAAATCTTTCTGATTATAATTTACTTGGACTTACTTTAAAAGGTATTCAAAATTAACTTGGACTGAAAGACACGTGAAATGTTGTTGTTGTTGTCTATGGTGCTCACTGTTGATGACATGTTAGCTCATGAGACCTTTCTCAGTTTTGTCCTGTTTTCACTACAACAATCAAATTATATAAATATTGATTAGATTATATACACCGTCTCCTATTCCAAAAACCAACGCTTTCATGAATATAAACATACAAAGACAACAAGAACAAACACAAAAGAGGTCAGAAAAAAATTCTAGAGTAACCAAATCTTGTAACATATACTGATTATAAGTCTTGAAAAGAATAGAAAACAAAGAAAAGATTGCACCTTTTTTAAAATAAAGTTAAATATTAGGACTTCAGAAAAAAAAGGCAAATTTCCTGGGGAAAATGCATAAACAAAAAAAAAAAGCATAAACCAAAAGCTAGGAAGGGAACTAAAATGCTGTCTTAAAATAATAATAAAAAAAATCCTAAAGAAACTAAAACCCACCTTACCACAAAATCAGAGAAGTTGCAAAACATACAAAAGCAAGATGACTCTTCTAATCACAGTACGTTAGAGTATATAAAGAAATTGTGTCCAAAAATAATACCTTGTATTTGCAGAGGGGAACCAGATGTAGTCTCTTCTTCTGCCTCCAGATGCCATTACTGGATCAAATTAAATCTAAACTGCAGCTTGTTGTTCTTCTAGAGTAGTCTCATGAGTGCTAAAAGAGTTTACTTATCCTTAGTTTCTAACACTAGCACATGTTCTTTTAAAAGCACATCCAGAATGTGCTTTTTAAAAAAACCCGTGCATTTACATATAACAGCTCTCAATAAAGATGGGCTAACATTGTTTGAAGGATTCTCAAGTAGTCCAGTGTTTGTATTCTGAACATATTTCCTCCCAGGACTGTTATCTTTACCTGAAATAAAGATGTTTCTTAATCCAGATTAGGGATAAAAGTGAACAGTTTAGTGCCTAATGACTGTTAGTTTGACCCCCATGGCTTTATCAATTTCCACAACAAAAATCAACTTACATTATATTTTTGTACATTAGTTTACTCTTATGATAGTGCTAGATAATGTTAAAATGGGTAATTTTAACCTTATCTTCCCAATATTAAACAAATCAAAGCAGAAGCTGAGTTGTAAAAAGCAGCAGCATACCAGATCAATGCTCTCAGGAATCGTTATTAATGCAGAAATATTTTTCACATAATATACTGAACTGAAGAAATGCCTATTTATTATTAAGTGACTTCTATTATGAATAAAATTTATTTCATTAACTAGATTTTTGCGTTTCTTATTTTCAAATGAAACTAGGGTGCAGAAGTCTGAATAGCCCAGCTCCCCTCTTTATATTCACAATAAAAACACCCCACCATCCCTTTTTCTAAAGGAATTCTCTCTCATACTTTCCCTGGTGCAACTTCAGGCCGTTTCCTTCAGTCCTGTCATTACTTACTTGAGAGATGAGGCCAGCAGTCACATCACTACAACCTCCTTTTGGGTAGTTGTAGAGAACAATAAGGTCTCCCCTCAGCATCCTCTTCTCCAAACTAAACAACCCTAAATCCCTCAGCCTCTCCTCACAGGACTTGTTCTCCAGATCCTTCACCAGCTTGGCTGACCTTCATCGAACTTGCCCCAGTCCTCCTCTGAACTCATACCAGCATTTGTAAAACGTGTTTTAATAAATACTTGTGATTCCACTTCCATTTCAATTCCCCCAGCAGATATTTTACAACACAAACAGATATTCCTCTGAAAGTAATTAACTTTGTGACATACCAAAATTATACTTCTACTTAAATTGCACTGTTTTGGTGTCTGCTTTAGTTTATGGTTTAGAAGAGACTCCGAAGGTATTATCACAAAAAGATTCTTCTGTGTACCAGCGCTATCTGCCAGAAGCTATCCAGACCCCGACCTGACAATCAGATCTGCAAAGATACAAGACAGGGAAAATATCTGGACCATACCACACAGATTTTTATCTCAGCAATATTAGTGTCTCTTGATTTCACCACTATGCCTAGGAGATGAAGCAGAAACTGTCTTCAGCCATGTCAATTCCTCTGCTGACCTAGGCCTAAAAGCCATACCTACCTCCAGCTCCTTGGAAAGACCAATAAAATAGCACATCATTCAAACATCCATCCCAAAATCTGCTTGCTATGATCCCAATTCCTTTACATTCATAATTTATAGACAGACTAGCCTATAGTTATAAATATACCTTACAGTATATTACACCAATAGATTACTGGAGCTTCAGCTAGGCTTGTTGATGTATTAATGCAGTACGTTATGAGAGCACTAGCTCACTCTGATGATGTACAGGCACCGTATATATTGCAAGAATGAAGTACCTCAGTGATGTATAACTGTAACAAGGGCACAAAACTGAAGAAAACACGAGCAGGAGGTTTTGTTAACACATTACCCTAAAATGTGAATACAGTATTCACAGTGTAAGAGAGAGACTAGTTAGACTGACTGTTTAGACACAGTTGGTTAGCATGAAGAAAAAAACCCAACAAAACCAAACCAAACCAAACAAACACTAAGCACCAGGAAGTTACTGTCAACATTTTCACTCATCCTGCAAAAGCTAAAATTTGATACAGTTAAGGTTGCCTAGGACCTCTGTTAAAATTCTGTCGGAAACCCATTTGCCTGCATGGTCTCTCTCTCCTGAATTTCAGAAAAGGCTAGAAACTAAAAGTCAGTTTGAGCTCCAAGTTCGTGAAGAATGTGTCTTTCAGTTACAGAAAAATGCAAACCAAACTAAAAAAAAACCAAACCAAAGATGAAAAATTTCTCATAATAAGGCACAGACCTACAAAACCCAAAGATGTTTTCTGAGCAATGCTTCCAGTAAATACAAGAACAAAAGCAAATGATAAATCATCTGGCAGGTGGAACACCAGTAACACACTTGACTGTAATTTTTCAGTGGGGACTTGACATAACACCACTATATTTATTAACAGAAAAATTGGAAAGGATTGCATATTCTGACATTAATAGATGTAGATTAGTTTGAGTATTAAGCTTGTAAATGTGCTGTTAAGGTTCTTAATAGAGGAAAGAAGCATGTAAAGAAGTCTTTTTTTGTTTTGTTTCAGTTGTGAGCTACAGAAAACATCTCTTACTAATATTTCAGAACTTTACAATACTTTCAGCAAGGAAGTACTCTCAGTGACAAAGGAAGGTCTCAAAAACAACTGTATACAGAAGAAAACTGAGAAGGAGTTTACACATGAAGTTGTAAAAACTGTTCATCAGTTACATGATCTAGTTTTACTCATTACAATACTCATGCTTAGATACATGATTCAGAAGAAACAGTGATGTTCTTTGAAGCTTTCAGCCATATACAAAATAATAAATGTACACAATTAAAACTATACCAGGCTTCTCTTCACTTTTAAATCATAAAAATCTGAACTGAAGATACTTTGCTAACCCTTGAGCAGACTTGTAACAAGTCTTTACAGTAGGAAAGCGCTTAAGCAACATCACACCTCGTACAAGAAGGAAATTATTAGTTGCAATAAAAATTGTTGAATATTTTTGATAGCAGGACTGCACTGCAAGACATTTTTTGATGAAGTGTTAAGGTATACTAGTCTTAAAAACACCGTATGTGTGTACTGGTTCAGCTTAATTACCTTTCCCCATTTCCTCCAAATCAGAAAAGCACAAAATCACCAACAGCATCAATTGTAACTACAGCATGAAAGTTTTCAAATGAAAAGGATGATAGACTCCTTACTGTAGTCTTTTCCCAGAAAATAGTTCTAAGAGCCTGATGTGTTATCGAAGACTAAAATTCTGAAGATGTTGAGCATCTTCGCTCAGAAAGAAAGATAATAGTTATAAATATCTGGTTTGGAAGCTTTGATATATAGCAAAAAATTTAGGTTTTAACTTATTAATGTCTCAGCGCTGTTGTAAGTAATACCTGGTAGGGCCAGGCCTCCCAGTATTAACAAACAAAATCCAAATTAATTTCCATCCTTGTTAATTTTCATTGGCTTCAGCCAGCCGACTAAAGGTGAGAGGCTAAATGATGGCTACAGTAAAAAGCACAAGGAAGTAGTTGATTGAAAAAGTTATCTACAACATCATGGAATGACTTACAGATTATTTAGGAAGAGCTATGCTTCTAATGCACTATGAATAGCACTGAAAGTTATTCGAGCAATCAAAACATAATTCACTAGCAACAACGTTCAACATAAGCTTACTTCAGATCAAGTTGAAGAGCACCATCATAGATACTTTAAGTCCAAATTTTTCAGTGGGCTATAAAACCACCTAAAAAAAGCATTCACCAAATAAGGTTGTAAAGTACTTTTACCATCTCTTATAGTTTTCCCCTACAGAAATAAATACAAAGATATTACTTTGTTTTAAAAACAAAAAAACCAAAATGACATATTAAAAAAAATGAAAGGCATAAAAAACTCTTTAATTTGCAGTAGCAGTTCTAGACAATAATGCAACAGAAGTAACAACATTAACAAAAAAAATGATATCCACATCATCTACCTTTCAAGTGTTTAAGATAGCAAGGCAGTCTTCATATCTAACTGTATGCAACATAAATTGATGTGACAAATAGTCTTCAGAGGAGTCTCCTTCCACTGTTTCACAAGAGTCCTAAGACAAAGGCTTAAGATGAAGATATGTGAATGTCCTTCCAAGTGTTTACTGTGTTTCCTAGTTATTCCCCAACAGTTTTTACTTTCTCCATTCATAATATCTCCAACAGGTTTTTTTACTTACTAAATAAAATTATTTCTTATAGACTTAGGTGATAATAGATATGTTGCTTTCCCTTCACATAACGGGAAAGAGTTCCTCTGAATTTCTTGATAATGGCATTTTACACCCACTGTATCCTACCAGGTGAATGCTCTGCAGGAAATGGAGACGAAGCCTGGAGTTTGTGTGTGTGTTTTGGAATCTCCTTCCATTTCCTATCAAATTCAACCTCACCTGTTTCAACCTGTCCTCCTTGAGTCTTAGTAGTTTCACTATGAAGAGTTTGAGATTGCAGTGATGACTGCCCTTGTTCAAGTTCAAAACTCATAATAAGGGAATCAACCAGTGAGTCCAATTCATCCAAGTTCATAAAAGGCATGGGCATTTTCTGGATAGGATTGTTTGCAGAAGCAGAAGACAAAGCCAATAAACTGAAGTAGTTGTTAAAATACCCAGCTATGACAGAAATATTTTCTGCAAAAGTCCTGAAGGGGCTTGTGTTTCTGTACAACCCTATTAAAAAAACACGAAAGAATGAAGAATCAAATGGCAGCATTTTGCAAAAAGAAACAAAGTAGCCCTCCCTCCTTCCTGCTTTTCAGGTCTGCTGTAGTACACAGGTTACTATCATAGACAGTTAATAACCCAGCTAAATACCTTGTAACATAGAAGAAACAACATGACAGACTTCAGTGAGGCACTGCTCCAATTCCAAATATTTTGCAGCAATATTAGTGCTTCTCTTTATTTCCCGATATAGAAATTCTTCTTCTGGTAATTGAGATTCTATTTCTTTCTGTATAAATAAAGAGCAGTTTAAAAAGAACCAAATACATGACAGTATATCAACTATTAAACATGCTTATTATGGATTCAGTTGCACAAAACTGGCCAGTGCTGACACAGAAGTCAAAACCTAAGACAGCTCCAAGAAGTGCAAATTGTTGACAGGCAAAAAACCCAAAAAACCCCAAAACAACAAAAAAAAACCCCACGTTTGGCTCTTAGAAAATAGATTAAATCATCTATCCTGGCTTTTAATTCAAAATACCAGTTACTATGGCCACAAACTATTGCAGTAGTTCTAACACAATTACACTAGCATTACCGACCTTGAGGCTTTCAACTTAAAAGGAAATAAAACAGGTGGATAGGCTGTTCATATGAGCACAAAACCAGGAAGATACAAGAAGCTTCAAAAATACTTCAAGTAAAATTAAAATCAAATAGTTTTGAGGGCAAAGGCCAGAAAAGTTAGCATTCCAACCACAAGAATGCCACTAAGACAGGAAATGTTATCATGCAATTGTAAATATACAGAGGGTAATTTCAGTTCCTCCTCTTTGATGCATCCTAAATGCATCCTTTAAATTTAAGCCTCAGACTCAAAGCACATATTTTGTGAAACATTTCTCTTACCTTTCTGCAATAACAGATGTTATTTTCAAGGAATCTGGCTAATGCCACAACATTATCCTTTATTCGTTTTTGAATCTAAAAAGAAACTTAATTATATTGTACACTTGATTC
Organism: Actenoides lindsayi; assembly: GCA_025331215.1. Taxonomy (NCBI): domain Eukaryota; kingdom Metazoa; phylum Chordata; class Aves; order Coraciiformes; family Alcedinidae; genus Actenoides; species Actenoides lindsayi. Next base: position 32,217 of record WTSP01006821.1, on the reverse strand, counting down.
AAGACAAAGTACATTCATATTTTAGGATAGCAATGAACACTTGCATACCAATAAGAAAAACACTCAAAAGCAGAAGTAATGTTTTCTACAACATAACATGCAATTTTTCAAATAAAAACGTTAACCAGTAGAAAACTTTGTTACCTATACCTGCAAGGTTTTAAATAAGCCCTTAAATTTACTCATTCAATCCTCCTGGATAAAGAAAGGTTGTCCTGTAATTTTTGTATCACTGTTATTCTATATGGCAGGGATAATCTCTTAGTTAATACTCTGGTGTTCTCTCCCTGACTTCATATTAGTTCCACCAGTGACAAGTATATACAGGAATCCTGCAAATACACAGGAATCTGCTGCAAGACACAAAATCAAGCAAGGCATTTCTGCCTTCTGAGCTACTTTAGTCAACCAATTTCTCTCTGAAGTGCATCGAAGTGCTTCAGTATACCCAGAAGTTAAGCATATGAGAAGATTAGCTCTTTAAAGATAACACTGAACAATTCTAATATTTAGATAGCATGGGACTAAGACAGTAAGGACAAGGTATGACAAAATGAATTCTTCAAACTTTCTAATAATCTTCCTGGCAGTAACAGGAAGTGTAGTAATAGCAGAGGTGATGACTATTATCAATATGAAATAACAGTAAGTTTTCAAGATCATGAAGTGTTACTAGATATTAAATATTCAGCAGTCTTACAAATCAAACTTAATAGTAGTACCCAGAACAAAAGCTCCATTTGCTCCTTTGTGCCAGTACTTTGTGCCTCTGATGTGGTTACACTGAAATTTTACACAAAATGCTGTCCAATTCACATAGAAATCATTCTAAATAAAATACATGTGAATGTTCAGTCTACATATGGGTGAAAGGCTAAACACTCTAAACATTTCTGCAAGGTTGTAGTTAGTATTATCACTTATGACCCATCTCAAACCTCTGTTGCTAATCATAACTCTTCTCGTACTACAAAATTTCTAGACAGAATTGATGAAAATTAACAGAACATAATCAAGTGCCTCTAAGATATAGTAGCAGCTTTTAATCTTACTTTCATCTCACCTCATTTTGTGGATATTGTTTCACGAGCTCTTTCTGCACCATTCTTGCTTTTTCCTGTACAGTATCAACTAGAAACTGCAGTCCTGAGCATACTCCATCATAAATGGCAAATACAAAGTCCTTTTAAAAGAAAGATTCAAAACATAATGATTAAAAGAAGTGATATAGCCTTGAATTAAACAGATTTTTCCTTAGTGGTCTGGAAACATAATTTTGTTTTGAAGTTGTTCATTACTGGTCTGTTCAGTCACACGTCATTCTTGGACCACAAGGGCTCAGCACTTCAACCTCCTTTTCCTAACCCTCTTCAGATTTTTAAAATTCAGTGTGGTACTTAATCACAGATTACTGAAATAGGTATTGAATTTCAGTGCAATAGGTAGATTTGTACAATCTCTATGCAGATGCAATCCTCAAAGCACATTATTTCTTTCTCTTTATAGGTTAAAGTTATACATAAAAAGAATATATATATGTGTTTGGGATTTTTTTATTTTAGGAAAAGGGTCTTGAAGGGTATCAACACATTTCTAATAAACATTTTTTTCACCTGCAGACTAGTTGGAGGAATGACATCCTCTTCAGAAAGTGAAATATCAGCTCTTGTGACTACTGCCAAGTGTCCTATGTATTTCATTGTTTGTTTTACTGTTTGATTTACTTTGCTCCATGCTTCTGTTACCATAGAGGATATATCTGAAGAACATCCCTGAAAATAAAGGCACATCATTCACTGAAGCTAGAAAGCATCACAGGTCAAAGACCACACACTTTCTGTAATGCAAGGGTTCATAGCACACAATAGCTTGAAACATTTTTAGCTTTACACCTTCCTACTTCCTATGGCTTATCTACCACAGACTAAAAGACCATACCTTGCAAACACAGAAGAATTGCATCGTTATACTACACAGTTAAAAACACAAAAAAACCAAACCACTCTTCACAAGGCTCTAACGTGAATAAGAGTAATATTTACTAGCCACTGGCTTATATATTTATAAACAGTAGCACTTCACAATCTAAACTAGCATTTGCTCTTGTCACAGCATATTTTATTTTCCCCTTTTACGTTTAACAACTTCTGCTATTGTCAGGTCTGGGCACAGAAAGGTCTACATTGCTCTGAACTAGCATATGGAAGTACCAGTTAGCAAGCAAAACCACACCGTTTGTTGTTTATCTTCCTTAGGTCTATCTGCTTGTCATTGCCTATGTTGGACAACTAAGTGTTTTTAGCAAGTCTGTAGTCAATATTGCACTAATGCACAGAACTTCTCTACACACAGGTAAATTCTTTAATATACTTTACCTGCAGTAATAATTGTAAATAACCTCCCAAGTTCTTTACTTCTTGTTTTATTTCTTCATCAACTTTTATAGAACGAGGACAGTTTTGGACATTGTTAAGCCAGAGCTTGGTTAGAACCACAAGCTGATCAAAAGCAGAAATAATTCTGATGCTGTAGGACTGAGCAGCATGATCAAGAGAAAAAACTACAAGAGAAAGAGATCCATCAGAAGGCCTCCTTTGCAAATTAAAGCAGGAATGTTAATACTTCTCATAAACAAATACACAAATGCTTGTACATCTGAAAGACAAGTCAGTAGCAATGTTTGAACTGTTATGAAAATGAGGCTTACCATTTTCTTGACATTCTTCATCTTGCTGTTCATAGGCTTTTGAAATGGCAGACACTCCAGAGAAAATGACAAACAAATTGGTTAGGAGACTGTCTGCTATGCTCTTTCCTCCTTCATGATTTTGTTGCAGTAAATCTAAAGCTGAACTTATCGATTCTTTGCAAATTCTGGGAAGAAATGATTCAGAAAAGCTTGGGCATATGCTGGACTTATTCTGTGAACCTGTATGAAGTAAAAACAAAACATATATGCAAGAAATTCTTCGTAGGACTGCGCACTCGGCATGTCTTTATAATGACTATTTTATATTGCTTCTTCAGTAATGTTCAACTACTCAATATAGCAAGTCAGAAAAAATGTGCATACAACATTCTAAATAGTTTCAAGATTCATTTAGTACAACACCAAATTCCATAGTGAAATCCTTTAATATGAATCCACCTGTTTCAACAACAGAATCTACAGAGAAACAGAAAATAACAAAACCTACCCAATCTAAAATAACTGAACACATAAAAATATTTGGAAGACTGAAGCACCTAGTATGTCAGAAAAAAAAGCTTATAAAACCTGATGAAAAGCTTGGGGGAACCTCAGTAGTTGAATGAATAGCAACAACTAAAGCAAATAAAGTCTCCAAACTATTATATCAGGATTCAGCCTCTGGCAGTTTGTTACATGAACTATCATCTTCCTCCAGTACTATCATCTTCCTCCAGTCAACCACAGAGTTAACCCGAGTAATGTTTGCGGTGAATTTCTTAAATAAGGGTCATCAGCTTTAGTCAGGAAGTTTTTGCCTGAAGAAATCATAATCAAAAATACAAAACCCCCTACTGTTAACAGCTTGAGATTATAAAGGTGAAGAGATCATAAACAGGTCACTTTTCATTTTGTTTTCCAATCCACTTTTTTAATTACTATTAAAGTGCATATATTTTGCCCACACAGTAGCTTGAAGTTCTCAGTACGAAACGAAAGGTGTTCTGACACATAGTAAGTACCTGATACATAGGAAGTCTGTACATTCTGAATTGGTTGCAATTTTATTTCCGACAAACATCCAGAAATTCTCTTGTTCTTCATGAAACTTCTACTTCTAAGAAAGGATGACAGAGTGAAAACATGAAAAAACTTTTCTTTTAAAGAATCTCTCTCACTGTACCCACTGAAAGTTCAATGAATACTAACAGACATCAGGCAAACAAAACATCTACTTTTAATCAGTGGAACTTATTAAAACAGAACCTAAGTCAGAGTGAAAGCAAGACAATACAGTCCATAGGATGGATCTTACTTTCTTCAGGCTCTTGCGACTATAGCAAGATCTTTATTCCACGTTCCCATTTTTAAGGTACTGGTTTATTACTGGATTATTATCTAGAACTTGAGACAAAATACATTTCTTTCCTACATACTTGGACCACAGAAAGCAGACACGTTGGCTTTCTGAAATAATTAGGAATGGTCTTTAATCACCTTCAGCTAATTGTCATACATAAAACCCTCTGGTACGGATCAGACACGTATGCTATGCTCGGCCTCAGAAACGTGGCTGTTTCATCTGCCAAACGGCTTTCACGGGCACGCAATTTTTCTTAGCAACATGTTGCATACTAATATACACTTCATAAAGTGAAGCCAGCAAAGCACAGTAAGATAATATATTTAGTTTAAACTTCCCCCTTTCCTCATATATATATACACATAAATTCTCACTTAATTTTTAAGTTTGAAATTTTTATATGGTAAAAGAAGAATTAATAAATAAAAGACTATGTCAGTGGCACAGAAGAGTGTTTAGATAATTACACAAATTATTCTTTGCCTTTTTTGAAGGAACTACAAATTACTATCACCTTCTTTTGGAAAGAGAGGAAATGGAGGTGTCTGAGAGGTCAGGTTCCCACTCATCAGCAGGGTCATAAAATACATCCGCAGCTTTATTGCTGTCATTACTCTGAAAAAATAAATAAAATACAGGGAAAGAGGGTGGTTAAACAGAAATAGAGTGATAATAAAACACTCAACATATGGATGAAGTCAACATGTACTACTAACAGCAGAACAGTAGTTTTAATGTTTTTTCTTTTGTATAGGTGTAGTCTAGAAAGATAACTGACTGTCAGCCAACTTGAAGTCTAAAACCAAACTGAAACAAGATAAACATTTAGCAACAGTTTTCTGCAGGAAATACAATCCAGTCTCTGATATTGTTAAGATTCAAAGAGTTTTTATCAATAAACATGGCAATGTTCTTCTGTCACTAGAAATACTTGCATATTGTAGAGTTATATAATAAAGGAGTGTTTCTTTCTTTCCTTCCCCCCCCAGCTTTTCTTTGATGTCTTTCCACCTTTTTGGACATAATATTAAAAAATGTTTATTTCAGATACATATCCAATATATGAAGAAGTTATTCTTTCATATAAAACATAATCCTTTAATAAGACACAATTATTTTCTAAGTTAGGAAAAAAAAAAAAAGAGCATTCTGAACTGTAAAAGGCCTTGAATTTTTCCCTACCAGTATCGTCAATGTTCCAACAATTGAGATTTCTTCCTCTGCAAACTTCAAGGATGCTATTTATGCTAGAATGTGATCTATGTTCAGAAATAGCAAGTCTCCAAATATTTATTTACATATTTGAAGCAATTTCTACTGATTTTTCAATACCGCTCCAGATTAAACATAATACAGATATTGAGATGAAAAGCATTTATATTATCAGGAAAATCACAAATTCAAGCACAGAGCAAATTTAGACAAGCTGTTCTCTTAATCTAAAATCTGGTCTTAAACACACATTTTTCTTGTGTGCATTAATCAAAAAAATGCCAACTAGTATAGCATAAAATACAAGATCATTATAGTTCTACTGGATTGCTTTGAATCCTTCCTTCATGGTAACCAGCTCTCTCATTTCCAAGATCTTTCCTTCCTTTATCCTTAACTATTTCACTGCAGTCTAAAACAACTTCTGGTTTATATGGCATAAAAGAAATACAATGCAATGATCAACCCTGGAAATTGGAAAATCCCAGAATGCTCTATCACCACTAAAAAAAAGGGAGGGGAAGTACTTTTAGAGGCCACTAGCTAGAAGAGATTATTTATTTATTTATTTTCCCCAAGAAGTTCTTAAGCCTTTTGAGTCTTCAGCTCTAAAACAGAGGGAAAAAAATTGCAATGGAATGCAATGAAAACACTGTCTGTTCACATGAAGTCAATAAAGATGAATTTATTTCTTATGACATGTTTCTTTTTAGGAGATTAAAAACTACCATTCTCCCAGCAAATAAGAGCTGATACTGCAGTATTATCTCTATTCAATAATTTGGAACCATTGTCCACCTTTATGCAGTTACAAAGATTTTATCTGATAGTTGTAGGGGTTTTTTGTGTGGATACAGAATAAATGTAAGCACTGTTCCCACTTCTCCCTTTCTGCTAAGTTTACATCCTCCTCTCCGATAGAGCAGATACTAGGATATGCAAAGCACTGCCCAGTTAGAGAGATGCAGTACAAAATTACTCAGTCTGATTAAAAGCAATGGGATTAAAAGGATTATTGTGCACCTTAACTGTGGGTTTATTAAACAAAAAATGATGAAAAACGTCTTCAAAAACTCCCACTGAATAACCTAAAGAATGTACAGACAAAAGAAACCAGTAGCAAATTAACTTACCAGAACCAAACAAAAATAGCTAGAACATAGTAATGAAAACTCAAGTTTTCCTCTAAAACAGATAAACAATTGAACAACTAAACAAACCACAAAGCAGTCCTTGCTTTACTACTTCCCACTCTGTACACAAAATTACCTGAATAAAGTAATTGATTTCTACTGCCCTCTTTCTGTGTGATGGACAAGTGCATGTACAGGTATGTGGTGATAATAATAATGCTAATTACTAAAAAAAGTTTAGGGGAAAAAAAAAAAAAAAAAAGAAGAGTCATGTGTCTTGGTGTTTAATACGATGTCAAACCTCCCAAAACCCCTAGGTTTTCTTCCTGTATGAATCATCAAAACCTTATCTTTGACAAAATACTACTGATTATTAGTGGTTTCTCTTCAGCTGTTACTGACCTCATAGAGTTCTTTCATTGCTGCTAGTTTGCATTCAAATTTCTCTAGGCTCCAGAAGGTTGCTATTCCCAGTTTGATGTTACGAACTTGCACCTGAACAGAAGACACTGTTCCTGTTTTATCATCAATTTTGTCGTGCCTAAGAATTTGAGAAAGTTTTTTTAATTAAAAAAACAAACAAAAAACCAAAAAACATTATTTATATTGCAAAGATAAACAAGGTACTTGTAGGTAGGATTCTACAAACAAAAACTGCTTGCAACGTTATGTGTATCTCACAAAAGTGTTAGCACAGCCATAAAAATATTTTTATGGAAAGGAAAAAAAGGAATCCCTGCATTCAGAGACTGAAGTAAACACCAGCATACAAATTCCTGGCTCTAAAGAAAGAGAACCAACTATATGCTACAGAACTCTATTGGCAGAGCTCTTGTTGAAAGATGGGAAAAGACAATATCTGAAAAACACAAACAAACATAAAAACCCACACACAAAAAAACCACACCAAAACAAACAAACAAAACAGCAAAAAAACCACCACAACAGACCCCAAACCAGTAACACATACACATTCTAGGAAGTTCTAGCTTACCTGCATTTACTGTAGTTTTTTAAATGATACAGAGCTTCCTGTATTAATCCTTATTAATAAGGATTACTTATTATTTATTTTTATTATTTAAAAATATTCAAAATTACTATACATTTTGTAGTAAATAGTTTTAATAATAATTAAATAATTAAAACCCCCTATTTCTGCTGACATTAAGAACACCTGATCAATACACAGGTCCACCTCTAGAACATTTGAGCTATGACTAACAAATAGTACGACATAGCAAGAGATCTGTGGAGTGAAACTGATTCCAAATACTTGATATCCACTCTAAGTATGTTCTGAAGTTTTTATTATGTTGTGGGTCTATGAAATGCACATCTCCTAAAGTCTGGTACATATTCTCCAGTTTAGTTTTGTTCAAAAGGCATGCAGTTAGTGTGCTTTAGGACCACTTTAATACGTGAACCAAAGCAGAATAGACACAAGCATCAGAAGATTCACCTCCAAAGCACATTGAATCCATAATTAATTGTCTGTAGGCATACCTTTACATACCTGACTAAAGCTAGTATGGAAAAGTTCATGTTCAATTTAACAAAACTGTTCAAAGCAAAACCAACGACTCACTGCACATCCAGAGTACACTCCCCAGTTATATAAATATATATGCACACACACATGTATATATATCTCTCTCTATATATACATCTCAAAATACATATTTTATCTACACTCCCCTTACAAGTAACTCTCATACTCACCTGTAGAAAACAGTGTTTTTCCCTAATGCATTACTAATGGTGTTGGCCTCTTTGATCATCACAGACAGCTTCAGAGAATTCCAGTTAACTATTCCAGGAACTATTAAAGAATATAGCACGTAATGATTAAGTGGATTAAACAATGTGATGCAACAACTTCAGTTTAAAACAAGCAAACAAAACACAACCAAAAAGCTGTAATAGAATTTGGCCAAAACCAGTTCTATGAATTCCCACTCAATTAGGAAAAAATGACCCTCCAGGCCAAGAATCCTTTCAAAAAGATCAGGTAAGGTGTATTTCAGAAATAGAGGTCTAACATCAAACAGTATATATTTATCTCAGGTAGGAAAATAAACAGAATAAACTCTTTTACTCCAATTTCCCCAATAAGTTAACACCCAACACATTCAACTATGTAACGGCCATTGTTCAGCCTGAAGTAATTGAGGTAAATACAGACTACATGTATATCCACCTAATTACTCTTAGTGTGATTAAAACAGAGCTTTTAGCATGGTCTTGATACATATGGCTTATGGATAGAAAGAATCATAGCAGCCAAAAGGTTCTCCTTGCTCAAGGTCGTTACAGAAGTGTTAGAGGAAGGAAAAAACTCCTAGATCCACATTCACTAAGTCCAAGCCCTCTGAGCAAAAGAGAAGCCAGCATTTGTAACATTATGTATATACATACTAGTCATAGTTTTAGTCTCACTTCCACGATTCTTCTGAAGGGTACGTATTTCTTCAGCAATCTTCTGCTTCTCAGCTTCTAGAGCTTCAAGTATCTTTGCATGACGAATAGTATGATCTTCTAGAGCCTGGCGGGAAGGTCAAAAAAGAAAACCAAAAAAACCAACAGTTCTTCTTAATGCTGTTTAGTGATGCAAAATTTTTTGTTGCTATCATTTTAAAGACTCTCAGAACAAAACGAAATTCAAGTGGACATCTGCTATATTGATGCAAAACCCTTCATCTTCAAAATCTTGACAGTTTTCTGGTTTGGCTTAGGTATTGTTAGGCTTTAAAAAAAAAAACCACTGCAATTAAAAAGCAGCAACATTAAAAAAAAAAAGAGGTCATATTTGTTGAAGCAGTCAGATACATACATATGAACACCAGTCAAAAACCAGTCACTACTTTTATTAATGCCTACCTTTGGCGCAGGCAACAGTCACTAAAGTTTGGCACATGAACAAAACCATCCACATTATGTTCTTACATAAGTTCAGCATTAGTTTATCCCCAAGTTTAATATAATATCAGAAAGAAAACGTTATTTTGCATAAAATGATGTAGAAGAAAAACACTTCAGAAACATTTCATCTACAATGATTTAAAAAAGAAAACCAAAACAAACCCCCCCCAAAAAAACCCCACAACGAAACAAATAACAAAAACACAACCCACAAACAAACCACACTTTAAGGCCTAAAAGTATTTTAAAATTACCTGCTTGGTAGCTAAGGTCTCCATTTCTAAACGCTGTTTATTTAAGTGTAGTTCTAGCTCAAGATTTTGCTTTGCCTTCTCTAACTCCTGTATTTTAGTTGCAGCTTTTTGGTTATTCAGTTCCTGAATTTGCTTCTTACGAGATTCTTCTCTCTAATATAAAAAAGAACAGACGAGAGGAGGCAATACCCCTGCTAGAGCAGTTCTGACCCATCCCTTAGGCAGATATTAAGATTTATTTTCACCTGAACACATTTAAAACTTGCAGCCCTTGTGGGCTACTCAAGCCAGTGTCAGCAATGAAAGGTTATATCCCAGTTCATAAGCATCACGTAATGTCACATTTCAGAAATAAGATACTCCATCATTATTATTTTACCATGAGGTACTATTCTGTGTTGACTTATACATATTGTGAAAGTCTCAAAAGGACCAACAACAAAGTAGCATGCAAAGTTGGAAGTGAAAAAACCCATATTAACTAAAATATTGTAGTAATTTGAAATATTCTTGGAGCAAGATAGATTTTGCAGAGATTTTTTTTTTCCCCACATACAAGTCACACCCTCATATCAAAACCACACTGGATTATCATTTTAGTTCCTAATTCTATACACCAAAATCCCTAGAATAATTCTGAAGAGGATAGCTACTTTACTGCTTCTTGTGTTAGTAAGGCTGACTTTTTTTAGAAAAGAATGAGGCTTAGCATTCCCTAAGAAACTGTTATAATATGCTAGATGGGGGGAAAAAACCAAACCAACAAAAACACCCAAACCCTGAAAAAAAAACCAAAAAAACAACCAACAATGACAAAAAAAACCCCAAACAACCAAACCTAAACAACAAACAAATAGAAACCCCATACTACAGCTTCTGTTTTATTGATATGTTTTATGTAACAATGCAATGGCAACTTACCACCTCTGCTTCCAGTGATTTTATTTTGCTTTCATAAGCTTCTTTTTGTGAGGTCAGTTCTTGCTGAACCATCTCTTTTGCAATTTGGACACTTTGCATCATTTCTTCCTTGGCTTTGAGGCGTGCCTCTTCAATTTCTGATTCAAGCCTACAGGTGGAAGTATCATACACTTAGAATGCTGCCTTTAATCTCTTACAGGCTGCATAGAGATTGTAATATTTTCTATCATGACCTTTCACAAAATCAAGAACTGTAATAAAACCTCACTACATCACATTCAGATGCATAAAAGTAAATTTTAAGTTAATGAGTCTTGCAGTTTAATTACTCCCAGGAACAATGCAAGTACAAAAAACACTCTACTGTCTCTCAAGTTCTCCATCACCACAGAAGACAAAGGTTGTAACTTCGGGTTCCTCTCATTTTCTTAAGGCATTTGCTCTTCAGGCTTTAAATCTTTTAAAAACATCAGAAGTCAGTTTCAGATTCATCATGTGCTTGGAGAGATATGTACCTGAACAGATACATTACTTGAAGAATCTCTGGAGCTCAGTTTTTCTTTAATAGTGTTCTACCTTCTTGACAACGGAACTATATATCAACTCTTAGAGATATACCTCAATTTTAGCTGTCTAGGATTTCCATTATAAATTGAGTTAACAGTATGCCCACTATTTTCCAGCTTTCCCTTATCATAAAGTAATTAATAATCTTAAGTTTCTTATTTCTTAAACTTATTTCTTGGTTGTATTAACAATTGAATATATTTTTATAACAAGAATATACAACACTTACTGTGTTCTCTGTGCAATAAGCAGCTCATTCCTTGCAAATTCAAAATCTTTTGGACCATCGTGCGAAAACGTAGTTTCAGAAGACAGCTTTTTAATATTCTGAACTTCTACTGGATGATTAAACCTGAAATAATGCTCTCCCCCGAGGATCACTCGATCACCCTATTGGGAAAAGGTAGGGGGGAAATTTATTCTATAACTTTTAGATTTAGAAGCAAATTTACAGTGCTTAAAACATAACAGGTGGGGCTAGAAATCAAAGAGCAAGAGACAAATATTAACTGTTTCAGAGCCTCCTAAGAAAACCTGCAGTCTGAAATAGTAATATTAACAAAGCAAAGAAATCCACACACGAATACATTACTATTACCAAATAAATTACTTACATGATGCAGAACTGTTGGCTCAAAAATGCATTTTCCATTTACATATGTCTTTGCTTCTTTCAGAGGAATAATACTCACTTCACCATTAGTATTTTTTATAACACTGAAAACAAGAAACATTTGCAATATCAGTAGTTTCTATTAGTTGCAAATGATGTTTCTTAAGAGACTAAAATTCGTGCTTTACATAGTGTCCTGTTGTTATTTCTCCAAATGTGGATTGTTCTTATCCTATTTAGTTACCACATACATAACTAATAAGTGACAACCTTAATTTTGGAGGGGAATCAATATTTAAATCTGAGAAGATTGCACTACTGAAAAGTTACAATACCTTGTTATCTGAGCATTTCCTTGATAATGCTTAATTTCCCAACACACCCACATCTTTCATGTTTCTAGTAATTGATTAGTTAAGATGAGAAGAAATATTTGCTGCTCTCATGTCAAGAATAAAAAGAATGTCACATACCAATGGTCATCAGCAATTAGCACTCCGGAAAGCTGGATATCGTGTTTGGAATTTGGTGTATACCTTCCAACTGTTGTTTCTCCTCCTTTGATCATATACAACAGCACCTCAGAAAGCTGAGGATCTTCATTGAGATTGACAAGGTTTGGTAAATGATTGTCCATTTTGAATGCAATTCCTGCTTTCTAGATAAAAGAGAGCTCTGTATAAAAAACCAATTTACTTTGTGCATTCAAGTACCTATATGGTTTTTCCAAGAAGTCACAGTAGTCTGTTAAAAGAAGAGCATTAAGGAAACCAAATGTTACAACTAGTCCAATTCTTTTGCAAGGCTTGCTGATGTTCTATTTTATCTATCTCCTATAGAAAGCGAAGAAAAACTATACCTGCAATTCTTTTATATCTTCTAATTTCCTTTTCTCTGCTTTTTCAAATTTTTCTTTCCAGGCCCTTAAATATATTAAGGGAAAAATAATACAATGTATTAGGAGAAAAATTACAGCATATAAAGTTTACCATTTCTATTTCAAAGTAAGACATGACTGAATGCCTGACCTTTGTATTTCTGCCATGTCCCTCTCCTGCTGGTGCAATTTTATCCTCAAAGATGTTATTTCCTGCAAATAACGTCTGTATTTTTCAGGATCAGTGTTCAGAGCATTCTTCTGAGCTGTCTTCAGTTTTTCAATTTCAGCTTTCAGTTCTATATTGGACAAACCAGACACAGAGTACTCATAAAAAATGAGGACAAAATAGGGTTTAGACACTTCCATACAGTTCTAGAAAATTAATTCTCTTATTTAATTAAAAATGAAGCACCTTTCCCCATTTCAGGTTGTCCAGTGTAGCTTAAGACATGATCTGAACTTTGTCAAAAAAACCAAATAAAGCTGACAAGGAAAAATACTATTAAAAGGAAGTAATCCTAGGTAGTATTAGCCTAGTTGACAGGTGGTCAGTCAACACATAGGCTATTAGTGGTAACAAGTCTTCCAGAGCAGTAAGTTAAACACACATGCAAATGAAAAACTCTCAAAGACTGCAGATGTCAACCTTACCTCTGATTAGTTTGGCATTCACATCTTCATTTACTTTAGCCGTGTTGATAATTGAGCAAGCTTGTTTTGCATAGCGAAGTGTGCTGAGTGTTTCTTCTGTACTGCTGGCAGCTGGACTTACTGTAGCAATCATAGCAGTTTGGGAATTTCCACCAAGACTTTCCTTTAACAACCTTTATTTAACAGGAAGGTAGAAGTTAATTCCTGGCCTTCATATTAAAGCAAAATTAAAATTCTCAATCTGAACAGATTAAATACAAAATACCTACAGTCTTGCTACTCATTTGAGAGTGATTATGATCTACTTAAATACAAACCAATGTCCTCTTTGTTCTTTATTTGTTTTATTAAAAAAAAAAATTCAGAAGCGTACGTACCAAGTAAGGACAGATTCTCGGTAAGGAATGAAAGTTTTATTTCCATTTTGAGACTGTTTAGAGAGCGCAGAAATAACCTTCCCAAGGGTTAATAGTGATTTATTGATACTCACACCCTCCTACACAAAGCAAAAATAAAAATAATTATACTACAGCTGTATTTTCTTGTGTGATGTTACTGACTTCACTGCCAATTTAATTGTGCTTTTTCAATGTATGGTAGAGCTGTATCATACTAAATGTCATCACTGATTAAAAAACAACAATAAAATGTAAGCGTATCCTACAAGATCTTCATCTGGAAAGAAGAGAAGCTCTGGCTTTAAAATAAACAATGGTAAGAACTACCAAACTCATGAAAGCAACTTGAAAGAAAGTCTTTTAGTTAGTTAAATACCCCCAAAAAAATGGACAAGCCCCAGTTCTGTGAGATACCAGATTCGTGATTTGGAAGTCATGTGGACAGTTTTTTCTCATTCCTTATAAAGAATTCTTAGGCCTGCAAAACACAGGGAATGGTGTCCTAAGCAAGACCTGGCCAGCCATATTGTACAATCAAACCAGCTTCTTAGACCCACCCACCCTCACTTGCAAAATGCTATGCAACACTTATAAGCATAAGGTCTACAATGTCTTTTTATAAGCATAGTTCCCGCCCAAGAATCCTGGTAGCTGAGGATGCTTTGGAGGTTAGGGGTATCCTTTGGAGTCAATACTTTTCCGCACATTTCCAATATTGGTTTACCTTCAGCCTTTCTCCAGTGGTCTGAGCTTTTGAGCAGCACTCACTGCCAGCCAGATCAATTAGATTTATGTGACTGGTAAGTCTACGATCACATTGTTCTTGACCCATAAATTCTACCTGGAAAAAAAGGAGATGTTTACATTCAAACCAAAATAAAAAGCCTGAGGACAAGCAGAAATCTAATAGGCTGTGCTCTTTAAACACATAAAAAATCGACACTTCCATTTACTTTTTGACAGGATACCTTCACATACATGCCTTGAAGTTCAGCCTTTTAACCATAGTATCAGTTGTTTACAGTTAAATAGCTGTATAAGCATAAACCACAAACATAAGAGATTAGCAAACTATGTGTTTGGGTCTAAGATGTCAACTACTGTGGCTATCCAATAACCACAGAAATCAGTAAACTGTTGCTGACTTAGACAAATGAAGACCAGCTAAGTAGCCAGGGGAAAAGTCTCAGGACTAGTTCCAATAGAGAAAAGAAATAATCTAGTGGTGAGAATGGTGAGGGGAAAAAAGCAGAAGATTAGGAAACTGGGCCAAAAAATTAAACCAACCAGAACAAAAAAAAAAACAAACAACAAAGCAACAAGTTATTTGTGAATTAAGAATCTGTAGACTTCTGAGGAGCTCTCCTAGTCAGACTTTGTCTCTTACATGTCTGTAAATCAGAGGTGGTGCCATAGTCCCTCAATCCTGGAGACACATGGGTGAGAGAGGCATCCTGAAGCAAGAACACACGTATTCAGTGAACTGTGTTGAAACTGCGTCTTCTACCATTGTCCCAGCTCATCATCTGCAGGAACTCAGCAGAACTATCCACCTTGCATAGCCTAACATTCTTAAAAGCTGTGTTGGCAGCAGTGTGAAATTAGGTCTGGCCTCAATTTGGATTCCAGTATCATCTCAAAATTCACACTCAGAAGCTTGAAACTACTCCTAGATCTTCCAGTGTAGACATATTTATATCGCTGCTATAAATACATCTAGCACAGAGAAATCAGAATCTACTAAAAAGGATGCAAAACAAAACAAGTTTTGCTGTGTAAAAAGTCATGTTAAAATGCCCTGTGCTTTACTCATCTTCAAGTATGTTCTCGCAACAATTTTCCAGGCAGCACACAAACCAACTTTTTACTACCTGATTTGAACAGATATAAACCACCCAGCAATACCTTGGTTTGTGTCATGACAAGGGTGAAGACAGAATGAGATCTAGAGCTCTTGTCATTCATTACTGTAGCAGCTGTCGCTCTTTGCTTATTTCCTAATTCAAGCCAACTCTGAAAGAGATAAAAAATCAGGATGTGAAACTAAAAGCCTACTTTGGATACTTAACTGAAGGTTAAAATGTTTGCAAATAAAGTTATTAGCACAAGTGATGATTCTATAAGAGAGGAATGAAAAGTTAAGTCTAAGAGAGAACCATGTGAAGAGAGTGACAAGTGACACTTACCTGTATGCATCTACTTAGCTCTATTACATAGCAGCTTCATTACAGTCTTCTTTATCCTTTACAAAATCAGCTGAAATATCAAACTACTGTGGATTCTGTAAAGCATTTTCTTCTCATCCATGGAATTCAGTTTTCAGCAGTGAAGGAAGAAGCAAGTAGAAATATTTGTATTCCCTTTTAGTAACCAAATAACTCTTACCTGGATATCAGAGTAAGAACTCACAACATTCCTAAGGTGGAGGAAAAAGAAAAGTTTGGGTTCAGACTGTTTTCTTTCTACAGTTTTCCCTGCTACCTGAGTTTTGAAACATTTCCTCAGTTACAGACAAAATACAAACATATCATGAAAGCCAGTTGTCTTGAGACTTCCACATCCTTATTTCACTAAAGCAAAACACTAAAGGAAATAGGTCAAGTCAAGCTAGACATGGGTACACGTTTTTGTAAAACTACATGATACTAAGATCTTGCCTAATTTACTGGTGAGTACACAGGCTTTCACAGAAGCTCATGACAACAACTAGCGCACTCTTTCAGGATGACACCCATACATCTGTTAAAATGAGAACAGTTAAGACTTACACTGTCAGGCCTTCCACATATGGTCCTAACACTGGATGTTCTCTTACACGAAGCTGGTGAGAATAATTTTAAAAGAAAAATTATTAGGAGAGCATTAGGTCGACCTAGCACTCAGGAATATCTTAAAATTAAGATAAATTCTATCTACTAGTCCACATAAGACACACGTTTAGGACTTATTTCAACACCAGGTTGAATGTAGTGTATTTTCTTTATTATAAACTAATACCCATACCTTATACAAGCAGCCAGTATAGTGTTCAGTATGTCAAAGTACATTGCACAGAATACTCCTAACATAATCTGGAGATTTAGATAAATAATATTCTAAGAGACTGTATACAAAGGCTGATAAGATCACCTTTGTTTTGCAAATAAGGAAGGACATTAACAATTTTGAGAGATTATACTGAATCACTTTGTTTTCTGCTGAACATTTTTGAAGTGCCAAGCATTTTGCTTGTAGTCATATAGTAATATTTCTGTTATCACTTGAATCCTGTTGTTCACAACAATCTAAGGTACTTAGATAACATAAAGATCACTTGTTATCTGTGCATTTTTGTTTACAGATTAGATGGCACTACTTTGAGATTATGCATATACTTGTTTCTGTAAGCAACTTACTGGTTGTTTCTTCTGTCCACTTTCAGCTTTAAATACAAGCAAATCATGAATTTTCTCATTGTATACTTCAAAAAAGCTCATTTCAAGATGATACAAAATCTAATAAAATTAATAATAAGAGAGTTATTAATATAGTCCACAAAACATTTTCATCATCCTTTGTTTCAAAAATTAACCTAGATTATGAGATCCTGCCATTCAGTGTTATAATAATTTGCATTGAAGGGACTTCCAAAGCAAAATTATATCCTGAACCAGTGATCTGCTATTGCCAAGAATACAGTGTATTAGAATCCCACCCACAGCCATTCACTAAGGACAGATATCGAGCTTAAAAAAAATAAATTAAAAGTATGTATTATATATCCACCTCACAAGTTCCAGTATTGGGTTTTTAGTACATGAAAACACAGTTTTGTTTGCACCTGCATTAGTCTCATTCCCTTAGGGACTGCACTTTTACAGCACAATACATGTAACAGAGAAGGTGTGGACTGATGTTGACAACATCCTGACAGAACATGACCTAGTGGAAAGATAAATCTTGATTCTATCAATTGCAGCAATTTAAAAACAAAAACAAACTGTCATGAAAACACATTTCCTTTCCTTCAAACAAGGAAGATTTCAGCAAAGAAACTAAAACATTTAAGTCAGAAACACAAGATTCAAGGTGATTTGCAGCAAGAGAATCACTTACAATGCATAAGCAAAGGAATACCAAACATATCTCGCAGCTCTGCATGTTTTAGCCTAATTCAGTAATAAATAACTTCCTTAGATTTCTCAACTGAGAAATCTAAATCACATCTACAGTAGGATCAGAATACTGTGTTCTCTGGTATTAGGATTCAAAAAAATCAAGAATTCAAACATAAATCAACAAAGAAATACAGAACAGTTAAAAATGGTAAAATTTGCCTGCATAAACTTAACTGAATGGTATGGTCTACTGACCTGTGAGTCAGTCCTCACAGACAGAGACAAATATGCAGCGAAAAAGAATACAAAGAATAGCCTTTGTCACCAGCATGTTTTGCATCAGATATTCCTTATCCAATAAAAAGCATAGGTATAAGCTTCTAATCCTTTTCACAAAATTAGGAAAAAATTTAGAGTTTCTAACCATAAATTATTATTTGTGTTATTACTACAGAAAATTTTAGATGCACAGTTCAAATCACAGGTGCTGTACTGCAGTCAAGATGGTTCCTCAAAAGTGGTTCTGTACCCAAAAATCAGTTTTAGAAAAGCCTTAACTATAGTCAGATGGAACAATAAGTATACCTGAAGAATTCCCACAAACAAATTCTCTGCATGCCCACATTCTCAGTTTGAGTCTTTTCTTCTGAAGACATGAAATGAGTAGTTTAAAAAAAATAAATTTAAGAGTTTAGGTTCATTGTGTCTCCAGTTATGATTTTCTAAATTTACCATTACTACACCAAATAATTGGGGTAGAAAAAGAATGTAAGCCTTCATTAAAACACTACAGAAAGGATTACAACTTTGTTGTTTTTAAATCCACATGCCATAGGTGTAGGACAGGAATTCAAATCAGAATACGTTGCAATCAGATAAAACATTCCCCCCCTCCCCTCAGAAGACCATTCTTTTATATAGAGTTATGTATGAATAAAGACCTATTCTCAAAACAGAGAAGGAAACAAACCATTATTTACAACAAAAATTTTAAAGTCTTGGAAAAAAAAAAGTGGGAATATATATTTTTTTTTAATTTCAACAAGAATACTGAGCTAGAAGATGATAATTATAATGCCATTAAAGTGTATTTTGCTTTCATATGTGACAATGTTTAAAAATTTATTTGTATTTTTTGAGTTCTATTTTATATATAACTGACCTGAAAGTATACAACCTCCTATGGTTTCTTTTTACCTTTCCTTACATAAATCTTATCTTGTAAAACATGCTATACAGAGTAAAGAATCCTAGTCTAGTGATGCATCAAAAATATTGTGCCCATATTTCTTTTTTACCTTATTGTTGTTAAGGAAGCAAAACAGTGTTCATTTTGACTATTTAGGGAACTGTGTTAATCAGAGCTACTAGTAGATAGAAGATTTTAATCAGCAAGAGAATACAGACATTAATAAATGGATCAGCATTAAGGTATAAAGTGAAAGAATAAAACACATATCAAAATACTGGTAAGGTCAATAGCATATGCATCTCACCTGTTGCTTGTCCATTTGTGCTATGTGAATGAAGAGATCTTCACAAAGTCTTGGAATTATTCCTCGGTCTTCATCAAATCCCATCATCCTGTAGTTACAAAAACAGTGCTAGTTCAGTTTTGTAACTCTCTATAGCTAGTTTTAAGATTGTATAGATTTATATAAATTTTATAGATTTGTATAGATTTTAAGATTGTATAGAGCCCTTGTATAACTCTAAAATTGAAATGCCATATGCTTCCAAGTTATACAGGTAATAAGCAACACAAATAAACATGATCTAAGTTGGTGCTTGTTTGAGCAGGGAGTTGGACAAGATGATGTTTAGGTCTTTTCTAATTCATCCGTTGAGAAATAGGTTGAAAGTCTTAGTAAAATGAAAACCCTACAGCAACTGAAGAGCAAGTTGTACTATAAACAGTAAACCTGTCGACATTTGGTATCCTAACATACATTTATTTTATCTACTTTACACATTGCCAGTGTAGTACCCCAAGCCTTTCTCCACCTCTGGTGTAGGGTTTTTCCTGTCTAGTTCTGCCACTGCAGAACACCAGCGTACTGGACTAATTCAGCTGCAGTCTAGAGATGAACACAGCTGCACAACAAAGTTGTCAGCAGAAATCTGTTGTGTACACTTGACCCGAGGACACAATTATTTATTGATACTAATTTCAGCCTTGTTTAACATACAAGGTGGCGAATGTAAGTAATTGTTTACCTGACAGTGGAGGAAAACAAAAACAAAATAAACAAAAAAACCTACCAACAAACCCCAACAAAACTTCAGATAGGATAACTGCAATACTGACCCTATCTTTCTTTTAGGCCAAGGTAAACACACAGTATAAGTAAAAATTGAGCTCCCACTTGAAAATCCTACTTCTGTGTAAGTTCTATATCTATTATCAATTTAATAGAAACATTAAAATTATGATAAATTGAATAGAAACATTTCTGGTCCTCAACTACATATATAAAAGCCTATAGTACCACATGCAAATTATAAAGCTCATAGAACTGATTTTTATAGATGCATTATTGGAAACAGAGCAGTTCACAAGGCATTCTAATGAAAAATATACACAAGGTATACAAAATTGGCTATAAACCCTAAAAATGTTACTTTTCTTGGACTATTTTGTGTAAAGATTAGATTCCAAATAAGCAGTATTGCAAACATCTTGACTTCTTAGTGTATTTATTTTATGAAACAGTCTGGACCATAATTAGAATGATCGCTTAAAGATCTTGTCCAAAAACCCAAACACACTTCAGAACACATCACTTCATGCACAAAATAACAAACGCTAAACAGCTCTGGGAAAGTCTGAGAAGCTCTCAGAATTAATAAAGGTTTTTCTTCACTAAAGTCTCTTGAGAGAGCTTTTTTTTTTTCCTCACTAGAAGTACAAAGAGGTCAGTGTCAGATCCACAAAAATATTCTACAGCTAACTTTTGTCTTAATTATTATAAATATTGTTTTAATTATTTTTGGTTTAATACATGCAAAAACCTTTTAACATGATTCAGTAACTATGAAATCTATTCCACACCATCTCTTTTCATGACTTTACATTACAGAACAATTGGCTCCTACAGAATTTTAACAATTATTATTTGGAACTTACGTGTATGATTTTCCAGAACCAGTCTGCCCATAAGCAAACAGACAAGTATTAAAACCCTCAAAA
The DNA here is from genome assembly GCA_025331215.1 of Actenoides lindsayi. Classification (NCBI taxonomy): domain Eukaryota; kingdom Metazoa; phylum Chordata; class Aves; order Coraciiformes; family Alcedinidae; genus Actenoides; species Actenoides lindsayi. The sequence goes on along the minus strand of WTSP01006821.1, from coordinate 11,327 downwards.
GCTCTTTCCAGGAGTGGCACGGCCAAAGTTTTATAAATCATTTCTTGGCTTGCAAAATTAGAGTGACACTTGTCAAAAGACCAGAAAGAGAAGTCAAAACTGAAGCTGTAAACTTGGTTTGTGGTTGGATTTCTTACAGTTGTCTCTGAACCACTCATGGAGATTACAGGGAGCGAGCTTTCAATGTTCTCTCTGCAAGGAAGGTGAAGAAGGGAAATAAAAACATTAAAAAGCAGAAGCTACAATACTTTAAGTTGGTCATTTTAATCAACCACCTTACAGAAAATAAAAAGCTTGGTAAGAATTGTTAAAAAAAATAACCTGTTTGATGAACATACAAAGTATTCAAGCTCAAAATACTTCAGCTAATAAATACGTAATAAATAGCCCCAAACACCTTTAAAGTGAATTCAATCTTTTAATACAAATCTTTATTTTGATGTTGCATGAAATATCAGCTAATTTCAAAGTAGGTATTATACCTTTACTGGGTCAATGAGTAAACAATTCAGGAAACAGAGAGCACGAGTCAACATACACAAAAGCAACTATTAACATCAGAAATAAGCCCAGGATACAAACCTGTTACTGAAAGGCCGTACACGCACAGCTACAATCACTCTGCTGTTTTCCACTTTAAAATCATCTTTCTCAGTCCTAACGCTCTCTGCTAGAGTTTCTGTGTTCTCTTTTGGGTTTGAACTTCTACTCACAGAAGGAGTGCTGGCAACACTTGTTTTCTTTTTGGCTAAAATTTGAAGATGAGGTGTTCGTTTATTTGAGGAAGACAGAGATGGTTGATCCTGAGAAGATCTGTTCTTTGGTGTAAGCTTAAATGCTTCTGTTGAACATTTTATTGGTGTCCTTGGTCTTTCCAAGCTGTTATTTTTTATAATCAAATGTTGTAATCTTTGTTTTCCAAATAGCTTGCTTATATTGTCTTTTTCATTCAGGTCTCTTGATATCCTATTAATGCATTTTGAGGTAACTGTTCTTTCTGATTTAGGAACTTCATTTTGACCTTTTGTGTCAGGAGCACTTGTCCTATATTTCAAATGTGTGCAGCTATCATTTTCACAGAGATGATCAACAAAGCCAAGAGAATCTTTGGTGTTCAAGTTACACTGCAACTTCGTACTTGCCTGACCCTCAGCTAACCTAAAGTTTGACTTACCATCAGGGGCATCATTATTAGTAGTATTTGGTGCAAGTGTGATCTTATAATTTCTTTGTGCAGCAGAGCTATTATTTTCTATTCCAGGCACAGTATTCTGATTCATTTTACTTTTCTCTAGGGAGCTAGTCCTCACACGCCTCTGCAGAGTAAGTCTTTTCTCTGTTAGTATATTTCCCATGCCTTGTGCTGTGTTTATATTCAGCTGTTCACCACTGGACACTGATTTTTCACTTGCTCCGGTTCTCCTCTGGAGCGTTAATCTGCCTTCAGCTTTAAATGCATTTGATGTGTCACCCACATTTTTACAAGCTGAAATCACATAGGTCCTATTTACTTCTTCAGTCTTATTCTGAGAACACGAAAGTTGACTATCTTTTTCTTCTTCTGACACCTGTGATTTCAGCTGCTGCCCAGATACTTTGCTGCTGGTAAAGGTATTCTGTGAAGAAGTCTTCTGCAAAGTTGTAGTACATCGTGCCCCAGAGGGACTTCTTGCAGGAACTGTGTAAATAGGCATTTTGTCTTCCAGTAAACATTAGGTTTTTGATAAGCACAACACCTTTCCCAAATTATTTCTAGTTGCCGCTTCTTAAGGAATCTAGGGAGAGAAAGAAAAAAAAAACTATGATGCTCATGTCCAATGCAAGTTATGTCTTGGTGCGTGGGGAGCTCTTTACATAAATTGCAGTAAATACACATTCACAGACATTAATAACAATCAGTATCCTGTCTCACATCCAATATTTAAAGTCATTATTTTATATTTAAATGACTCTCCCTATCAGTAATAGGCTATTTTATTCAATTTATTAAATTCTACAGTTTGTTTCAGAAAGTAAATCAAACGTAATGAAGAAGCACCACTTAGTACAAAGAACCTAACTATTTAGCAACAAAGATCACTGTAGACAATTCTTCCAAATGATCTACCACAATCCCCATAGAAGGGGAATTCAAGATCATGCCTCCGTTCACTCAACTATTTATGCTCTCAGTGCTTCACAACTAACAGACTCCAACAAGACCCAGTATCAGAATAGGTCAGTTAATAAAGATGTTTTGGATAACAATTGGATAACTAAAACATCCAAATGTTATTTTAGTTCATTATAGTACATACCTGCATAGCAAACCAAAAAGATATTTATCCTAGAGGTCAGAAGAAAATCTGTACAATGCGTTCCACATGCTTTCTAGATGTAAATATTTAGAAAGCTGTATATATCCCCTCTGTAAACAAAAGTATGCTTTCACTGCTGTACGTGCATCGTTGTTCCAGGTTTGACATCGCTACCCACTCGACAGCTACAATTAATTAGCTATTAAGAGTCAACAAGAAGTCACCTGCCTTAGATCCCTCACAAATTGCATGTACCATTAACACAAGCTGCAGGTAGTCGAGGGGGGGAAAGAAAGCAAGAGGAGAGCAAGAGCTGGAGAAGTAACTATTTAACCATTGCTCCAATAAAGTTTCTTTTAACATTACACTTTTGAGTTCAGGCCTTTGGAGTTCTCCGAGAATGTATGCAAGTACATCCACTTCTACAAGCGTCACAACTGCGCAAAGCTTCCACAGCTCAGAAGTTCTGAGGAAAGTTTTAAGAACTTCAACCCCGAGCACATTTAACGTTCAGTGCAGTTTGACGCAGGAAATCAGCTGTCAAATACACGCTCTGTGGTGCAAGCCAGCAGTCAATAAAGAAAGAAACATGGCTGTAAGCCATAAACTGCTTTAGTGTTTCCTTTTCTGTTCAGCTTTGAAATGACTGGCATAGTAACAGAAGCTCCCCCCTTCTGTGGTTACAGCTGCAAACATTCACAAAGCTTGTCTGTAGAAAAGGTAATTCCCCATTTAAAGCTCTTTCATTCTAAAATAAGAAAAAAAAAAGGCTCAAGGCTTCTTAAAAATACACTCGTTCCTCATTTTTAATCGATTACAAACAACAACTAGAGATGAAAGCGCAGAAGAAACCGACAGCTTTACTACCCTTCGGCCAACCCACCCTCTTCACACAAGACCCCGCAGGAGTCTCGACACCGCCCCGGATCCGTTTCGCGCTCGCCCCGCTGAAGCGGCCCCTCAGCCCGCCCGAGTCCTCTGCGAGGAGAAAGCAGCGGCCACCGGACCGAACCCGAGGACGCTGCGGGACAACGCCTCCGGCGCCCACCCCCACCCAGCTCCACGGTTTCCGAAAGAGCGTCCCACCTGGCTGCACGGGACTCCCCCGGCAGCCACGCCCCGTCCCTCCCGCCACAACGACCCCTCCTCACCGCCGGCCTCGCTCCGCTCCGTGACGCAGCGGACGCGGCTCGCGCCCCGTTTGAATGAGCCGGGCCCACGGGGATTGGCTGCCCGAAGACCTGCGTCAGAGGGGGGCGGCCCCGAGCGCCGCTGCCACCGCCTCCGCCGGGGAGCTGCGGGGCCAGAGCGGCTCGGCGCTCCCCGGAAGGCTCAGAGCACGGGGTCGACCCGGCCCCCTCAGAGGCGCGGCCCAAGAGCCGGCCGGGGCCACCGGCTTTCCGAGCGGAGCGTTCCCTTCCCTCCAGAGAGGCCGCGCTGCCGGCAGCCTGCGGCCGAGGGGCAGGAAGCCCAGGGCAGCAGGTGCCCCCCCCCCCGGAGTGCCAGGCACAGCCCCGCTCCACCCGCTGGGCCGGGCGGAGAGCCGCGGGGCAGGGGCACCCAGCTGCACCCAGCGCTTACCCACTCACCGCTCGGAGAACGCGGCAGTAGCCAAAGTCGGAGGATTCCAGGATGAGATAAAGTACCACTCCCTGAACTCTCCACGAGTACAAAAATAGGGCTTTTGCTAAAGGATAGATGCGTTTTAGAAGAGATCAGGCACTTAGAAATACTGCACAAATGAGTTAATAAGAAAAAGACGGGAAAAAAAAAAAAAAACAGCAGAGGGAGACAAAACGGGGACGTTAACAAGTTGAGCTTTTCCCTGTAACGTATCCAACTATTTACAGTAGCAGCAACAGTGCATAGAAAATAGTAGAATTAATAATAAATATATTATTTCAGATTATCACTATTCATAGAACTTTGTAATTAAGAAATACATAAATCTGTTATTAAAAAAAAAATGTCAGCAGTGACATGCTTTTAATCTATCTTGCAGGAGGTAAGACCTATTTGTTTCCAGCTGGGTGGGTGGGGGCAAAAGAATCATCTATTTAACTTGTAAAAATTAGTTTGCTACCAAAGTCAGTCTATCATTTCGCTGTCCTTTGGCCAAAGAGCGGACAAACAATGTATGGGTCTAACATCTAACTACTACCTGCCAAAAAGGGATGATGCATCACAGCAGCAGGAAACAACTGATGAAACTAATTTCTTAAGCCTCAGTCTAAAAGGAAAAGAAAAAAAAGGCAAGGTTTGATTGCGACCCATCTCAGCCTTCACCTGGTAAGTTGTACAATATCTTAATATGGCTTCGGTCTCATTTCCTTAAAAAACCAACCAACAAACAAAAAACCAACCAAACCCCCAAAACAAACAAATGAAAACACAACAACCCCCCAAAACACAACAAACAAACAAAACCCAGCATCTGGTGTCAGAGCATGGCAAGGCATGTTTAAAGGAATAGTAAATATGATCAGTTATACATTAACTATAAAGTATCATTAAGAAATTTATCTTCTTATTTACTTACCTGTGGTTTATCCTATCTCTCTACAACGAAGTTATACTAGTAATTGAGTATCACAGCTATTGCAAAGTGCTTGAGCAGGACTTCAACAGGTTCACAGGCACTAAACTTTCAGTACCTGTTTACAAAGAAAAGTTGCATGTATGTTCTCAAGAACCCCTCAGAGAGACTACTGAGGATTCAGAAAAATGTTCCAAATGAAGGCTTTTATGTAAACTAACAGGAAGAGACTGTGGCTTGTTTTCAGAGACTAATCTGTCATCAACTATTTTGATTGGGGTTTTTTGAAAGCATCCTTTGCCAGGATCTTACCTCAATATAATGACATAAAAATTACCAGAAGAGTGTGTTTCATAGTAAGTCTGAAATGATTCTTCAGAAACATTAAAACAAAATAATCTTGTCAGTTTACGTTGCAAGCACGACCAAAACCGACTGGTTTTGAAAAAGGGCTACGTAGAAGTATTTTTACTAGGCACTACTGTGATTCAAATACACAACAGTCTGTATTTCAAAATAAAGATAAAAATGAACTCCTTAAAAAAATGAATATATAAACTTCTTTTAAAAGAAGACAATATACAAGGCATCATAATTCCATGTTTATTTTTAATCACACTTTTATTATAATTACATAAGATAACTATATCTTTATTACCTCTGAGAATTATTTTTGTCATGTTTTCTAATAACGTCCATAATATTATCTCCTGTTACAAGGCTGTTCTGTAATTGTTTAAGTCTCTGTTGTTCCCTTCTCTTCTGGTCATGAAGATATGGGGAATTCAGCAGCTGTGGGGGGAGAATGGTGCCTGTTGGTTTTACTCTCTTCACGACATCCCAAAATAGCTTCTTGCTGTTGTTATTTATGAAAGTAATTGCAGTTCCACTGTGACCCAACCTCCCCGCTCTTCCAACCTGAAAAGCAAAACCACATTTTAAGTTATCGATATTAAATGGAAAGCCTTCAAATATCCTTAGCTTATTTTCTGTTATAAGCCAGAAACCAGTCTAAGTGACAAGGCCAAATCTCTTTACTTACTCTCTCAGCACAAAGTTTTAATCAATTTCCTGGATTCAGGAGAAGCAGTTCTGAAACTTTAGGTTAAATGCATCTAAAATTACAACTTGGTTATGGGACGTAATAGAAATCCAATATTGATACTGAGATATATGATATAACCTATAGACAAAGGCTTACAGTAAATCTGGTCCAAACAAAATGTTTTAAAAAATGTTTATTATAGCAATGCCACATACATGTATTTTGTATCAAGCATGGGATGTACAAGCATAACAATAAACATATCCTTTACTTTCAATGTTCTAGTAACTTTAAATTATCGTCAATATTATCCAAAGTACTTTAATAAATTAGAAAATAATGTACAAAGACTCTCCATTTAGGAAGAGATAGTATGTTAATATTGGAATAGTTTTGATGCTAGGAAAGATCATTCTTACATATTTACTACTTGCTTGCAACTTTATCAGAAAGGTAATTAAAAAACAGAGAGGTGTACTGCAGCTAGTAGCACAGAGTACTTCCGGAGTTTATGAGATGGAGGACTTTAGAGGTCCTTCCCACCTACTCAGAACAGGACTAACTTCAAAGTTAGGGCCTTGTCTTACGGAGTTTCAAGTGTCTCCAATCACAAAGATCCCACCACCTCTCTGGGCACCCTGTTCCATGGCCTGCCTAACCTTGCTGTGAAAAACAATTTTTTCCTGTTACAAGGCCAGAATTTCCCTTGCAGGAATTTATGACCATTGGCCCTTGTCCTTTCACTGTGCTCCTTCAAGAAGAGTCTCTCTCTGTCTCCTCTGTAATCACCCATTACCAAATAGAAGACAGACAGCAATTACATCTCCACTCCAGGACAAGCAAGCCTGGTTCCCTCTGCCTCTCTTCATACGTCACTTGTTCCAGCCCCCAGACTTTGGACTCTCTCCAGTTTGTTGGGGCTTTTCTTGTAGCTGATGGTCTCAAAACTGGACGCAGCAGTAGAGTACTGTGGCTTCTAAGTGCCAAAACAAGGGTAATAATTAGTTCTCTTGATCTGCTAGCCAAACTAAAGTTGGGGTGTGTGCGCATAAACATAAATACACATGAGCATAACCCACATTCCATCTTTTCAAAAGCACAAAATCATCGTTAAAAAAATACCCAAAAAAACTCAGAGGAGATACTGGAGTAGGCAGAAGGAATGAAAATAAAGTTCACGACTGGTTTCCTGATTCTATTACATGTATATCCCACACTGCAAATGAGCTGCAGCAGAATGAGGGGTATTTGGCCTTTCTTCACACAGATAGTAAAAACACGATAAACTTTGCTTTCTATAGACACAAAATGGTTCAAAAGAGTAAAAAACGGGAAGGATAATACTACTGGAAACAAACTGATACAAGAACACTGTTCTAGGTTTTAGTAACTTACATAGGAAATAGAAGAACAGTGTTCAGGATTTTAGTAATTTACCTAAGAGACTTATGGAAGAGATATTCAGCACCTTTCTTTTCTTTCCTTTCCTATAAAAACAATATTGTGAAGGGGAAAATAATATTTATATCAACATTTAAATTTCCATAGGTGGATGTAATTTTTCAGTATACTTTTCAAATAATGCTTTAGCAACTTATTTACTTACCTGATGTACATATTCATCCATACTTGAAGGCATATCAAAATTTACGACCAGTTTGACGTTGACAAGGTCAAGCCCTCGTCCAAGGACTCCAGTGCTTACTATAACTTCGTACTTCTCTTGAAGTAATCCCTGGCAAGGGAGGAATAAAGAAAAATTAATTATTTTTTCCTTATTTATATTTTGAACCTCTCTGAGCACAGGCACAGAAACACAGCCAGGGGGATTATTCTACTGCAGAATAGAGAATGTCCCCCTCTATTCTTGATTTAAATAGGAATATAAATCCAGAGCTAAAGAGAGTGCAAAACTATGATTTTCATTAACAACAACAAAATTAAAAAAAAAAATTTATAAAATAAGCACATAATGTTAAATGTATATTTAAATTCTCATTTCAAAACAAATGACCCAGGAAATAGTCTCCTAAATATTTATCTGCATTTAAATGGCATTATCATCCACAGTTTTGCTTGATTCCATCTGTCTTGCCAATCCCCTGGTAATACTTCAGGTTTTACTGCAGAAAAGCAGTAAATTATGACTTATTCAAACCAAGACACCCCTAAAAAACTGGCCATTTTAAACCTATCAAAACTCCCATAACTTAAAGAGGCACAAACCTGTAATATGTCTGTTCTTTCCACTTGGGACTTTTCAGAATGCATAGCTGTACACTGCAATCCTGTAATTTTATGAACAGCATCACTCAACAGATCTGCCCCTAGCTTACAGTCCACAAATACCAACACTGGAGGCTTGAAGAGTTTCTTATCCTACAAAATTAAATATTTTATGTAAGAAGATATTACAACAGGTTGCTGCTCATCATCAGCAACTTGGATTCAATTTCTTCTGTTCATTATATCTAATATTAACAAGACTGTAGATAAGAAGGAACAAGACACCAGTCATGAAACGATACAAATCTGTACATAATAAACATTTAATCTGTAGACTCAGAATCCAAATTTATATCAACACATGTTGGGATTTTTTTGAGGTCAGAAGTTTTCTTTAAATGTTTCTTTAAATGTTACATATTAATTTTTAATTTCTTTAAGTTCTGAGGTTCAGTTAAAGATTCTTACTTCTCAGATAACCTCAGTCGAGACTCTAAAATTCCCCCCCAAAGTACTCATAAAAAATATATATTATTAATGTATAAAAAATAAAATAAATCAAGAATGAACTAAATTAGCTTTCTCACTGGCTTCTTTAATGACTTATAAAATGACAAATCACTCCTAGGCCATATAGCAGCTGTGACAGTTCAAGAAACTCTGGTTCTTCTACCACTCACAGGTAACTAGGAAAAAAAACTTTGGGATGCCATATTGCAAATCACAAAAATCTGATTCTGAGCTGGGGTCTCAGCTCAGGAATCTACTTTGCTGCTGCAGAGAATGAGGTGTGAGTGACAGGCATGGAGTAATTCCTAAAATTGCCATTAAAGCTCTTATATCGCACAACTAGTGAACTAGTTAGTGCAGTTACACACTTAACCTCACTTCACCTCTTCAGTATACGCAGATTAAAGTAAAAGTTGAGAACCTGACAGAGATGTGTAAAGACATTAATAGTCTTATAAGTTGGTCTTACGAGAAAGAAACATTACACTTACATTTAGTATTTCAAACAGCTTTTTCTTTTTAGATGGTTCTTCTACCCACAAGATAATCTGGCGAACATTGGAACACGGCAGATTCTTTTCGCCGATTGTTATCCTTATAAAATTGTGCAGAAGCTGATTTGCCAAGTGTTCAATGCCCACTGGAATTGTGGCTGACACCAGTATGGTTTGGTGATCCTGAGGGACGTCTTCCAAAATATCCAACACTTGCTGCTGAAAACCCATTTTTAACATGGTATCCACCTAAGTACAAAAGATTAGATTGGTACCAGATTTTTCTATAAACAGCAGAATCTTGAACGTGAATTAAAAGGATAACCATAATGTGTGTGATTGGCACGTTAATCATCCAAACGCAGGAGTATTTTCAGTCAGAAGGAAAGCTAAGTGAGAAAATTAAAAACAAATAGTTCACACTGGTCTAGCAGTATTACTCTGTCAGGTGATTTGAACATGTATTGTTCAAATACCTTTCAAATTGTGTTAAAAGATTTTTCTCTTGAGAACTATATTTTATCTTCATAACAAGCATTCTGTATGCTTAATCAGACTAGCCACTCACACTGGCTCTTCAAAGATCTCTCTATAGGCAATCCAGCCCTGAGAACTAAAAAACAAAAACATAACTTACTTCATCCACCACTACAATTTTTATGCCATGCAGTTGAACAGAACTTTGCTTTAAAATCTCAAGAAGTCTTCCAGGTGTTGCTATTATAATCTATAAAAAAGGAGAAAGAAAGACAGAAACAAAAACCCCAGGAGTTAGAATTTCCATGAAGACAGATGACTGTCCTAGAAAAACAATAGTTACAGCACATAGATAAGAAGGGCACTAATTATTGAAATTACTTGTGTTCAAATAAATCATAAAACTTTTACAGATAATAAATTATGAAGCTTCAACAGGAAAGGGACCTTTTAGAGCCCTTAATGGCAATGCCTAAATACAAGCAATATAGTCTGCATTAAAAACTATTTTTGCTGTGAATTACAACTCCTTGTCTAATAAAATGGCATATTTCAGTCTCTGACAGCAGCAGTATCACACATGAAACTTTTTAAAAACCAAAAAAGCTATAACTTCTGATTAAACATATAAAAGTATTTTTCAGAAAGAAAATTTTACAGTAATACAATTTATAAGAGCTAACAATTATTTTAGTAGTTTATACTTAGGAAAAACACATCTTTGTGTCCCTGTATGCCAATAGTAACAATTTTCTTTTCTGTGAATGTCATAAAAACAACTCTCCACAGGATCTTTCCACACCATTGTCCATACCTTAACACTTTGCTTGAGCCGGTGAAGCTGTGGTGGCAGAGGTAAACCTCCTACCAGGAGAACTGTTCTCATGTTTGGTAAACCAGCCATCAGTTCTTTGGCTTGTCTCTCTATCTGAATTGCTAACTCCCTTGTTGGTGCCAAAATAAGGGCAGATGGAGTTTCTGTCTAGAAAGAGGGGAAGAAATCAGTTGAACATGGAATTGCTTTATTTAAATAAAAAGCTTTCAAGATTAAATCTCCCAATATTAAAATACAAATTATATAGTGCAGCTACTGTGAATACAGTTAGATGGCTAATACCCTTTCTATTTGAAGACCGAAGGTAGAAAGGGACTATACCTTTAACAATGCAGGCCAAGGAAGTCTATCACTCCATTACTCAGCTTATGAAAACAAAAAAAATAATGCCTAAGTACACTGCTAGAATAGCTTCTTGACAATAACAAGGAAAGAAAAAGGCTCAGAAAGCTAGTAGTAAGAATTTGTTTGGCTTTTTTTTCTATTTTAATTATTGTACTGAGTCTGTAACAGTAATTCAGAATAAACTCCACATGAACTCAAAACACAGGATGCTAGTTGAATCTAGAGATCATAAAAAAGCTTTTAGAAGTCTTGATATCACAGGAACAGACTATTTCTCTTTACTGACTTGCACACCACTAAGACATTAAGTATTAGCCAGAGAAGATAAGCAGTGATTGGAACTTCATACAGCAAAAACATATGTCTCTGAAATTTGAAAACAAATTCAGAATCAAAGAATAGTTTTGGCTGGAAGAGACCTTCAAGATCATCAAGTCCAACCTCATTCCTAGCCCTATCAAAACCACTAAACCATGTCCCTAAGCACAACATCTAACTGCCTCTTAAACACTTCCAGGGATGGTGACTCCACCACCTCCCTGGGCAGGCCATTCCAATGCCT
>WTSP01006820.1:126076-136839 GCA_025331215.1 Actenoides lindsayi | reverse complement strand
GCCGTGGAGCTGTGGTGCTGAGGGCCATGGGTCAGTGGTGCCCTGGCAGTGTTGGATTAATGGTTGGACTTGCTCTTAAACATCTTTTCTAACATGAATGATTTTATGATTCTAAGATTCTGTGATTTAAAGATTACGAATCTAGGAAGTAACCACATCCAGTAATCTGAGGGAGGCGAACGGGCAGAATTTTACTTTCACATGCGCATCTGTTAATTATGAATGATAGAAAGTAAGTTGTGAAACACATTCTGGAAAGAAGTGTAGTCTTAATTCACTGAAAAAAAATGTCTCTTGTCTCTTGGGCCTGGGGGGTTTGACTGAATCAGGGCTGCAGTTCCATATTCTTTCTCTAACAGAAGTTGGTGATTGAAGAGGAAGATACAACATTTGAAAATCAGCAGCGCAAAGTCCCAATGTGGTGAAGACACTCCTGTATCATACCCAGCAGCCAGAAGCTGCCTTCTGTCAAAGCATGAAGCCATGAGGTACATAGAGAAGAGTGTGTACATTTTCCAAGCACAATAGCTTTTAGTCCTTCAACAGCCTTTCTGGAGGGCTGGTGGTGGGAGGCAACCTGTGCTGGAGAGCTTGTCTTCCCCATCCTGGTGGTCTAGCAAGCTGCAGGAATTAATCTCATTCTAGAAAAGATGAACCATATATTGGTTAAATGGTGATTCCTCACAATTCCTGTTATATGTCATTCTTACACCCCGCCCCCAAAAAGTACTGCATGGCAGCCGTTGCTCAGGATACAGCATTGCAGAGGAGAAAGGTTTGGGTGATAGAATCATAGAATGGCTTCAGTTGGAAGCAATCTTTAAGATCATCCTTTTCCAACCCCCCCTGCCATGGGCAGGGACACCTCCCACTAGAGCAGGTTGCTCAGAGCCCCGTCCAACCTGATCTTGAATACTTCCAGAGATGAGGTGTCCACAAATTCTCTGTGCAGCCTGTTCCAGGGTCCTTCTGTATTGTTGGTTATACTGGAAAACAGTTGTTAATTTGGCAATATGTTAAAAAAGGGACAGTGGCACTTCCCTGCAGTGCAGCTCCTGGGGATGATCAAGTGCCTTGGAGATGGGGAATGGGGTGGAAAAGGGGGCTTTTGGTAGTAAAGCTCCCTTTCCCTTCTGGACACTGGAGAGCAAATAAGAAGAGTACTTAGATCAGGACAGCTTTGCTAACTGGAAAAGCCAGAAGACACCAACTCTTGTCAGTTTTAAGCCCTTTCCCACACGATTCCCATGGTCTGCAATGATAAGAGGAATCACCAGCAGCACTTGCATCAATTCTAGGCAGCGAATTCTCGTGCCAGAGGAGGCATATATCACATCTACTTATTTTTCCAGCGTTTTTAGATGGTTCAGCAGATTTACAGATTTATCATCTTCATAACACTCTTATACTGCTTCCCAAAGCTACAGAAACCAATAGCAACATTTGATGGCCATGAAATCATATTTATGGGATCCATTAAAAACTCCGTATTGGTAGTTAAATCTGGAACCTGGCATAAGTGATGAGGGTATATCGGAGAAGTCCCCGTGGAGAGGCACATGTGGGCTCACGTTCATAACATCAGGAGTCACCTGCCACAAATTTCAGCCCTCCCAAGCATATCTAATCTGGCATTAGCATTCAGGAAGCAAGGCATGTCCAAGAAAGCGTGTGTGAGGATGGGCTTTTAAATAAGTGTTTGTTCCTGCTGCATCAGGTGGCTTTGACTTTGGTATTAAGTAGAGCAGGTACCTCAGGAGAAAACAGTCTTTCCAGGCTGGAAGGAAATAGCCAGACTGGAAAGGCAGACAAGGGAGGCTGCTACCAAATGCCCAGCAAAGCAGAGGCTCTCAGGCAGGGTTTGAAGATGACATGTCCTGTGACCGTGGCCCATGGAGCTGCACAGCCACAGGCAGGACACTTGCTCCTCGTGTGTGACTCCCCAAGATATGCAAAGCACTTTTGAGGCTCCTACAGAGCCAACCGCTCGTTGTGCCAGCTGAGTGGTCCTTCTAAGGTGGATTTCACAGCAAAGCTGCCTCCCAGAAGGCCTCCCTCTAAGTGGCATCCACATGACAAATGAGGGGCAGTTGTGATGCCCCACGTTGGAGGGTGATGAACGTAGACCATTCAGCCTTGCACTCTGTATTTTTTTGAGGGTGTGTTTGTTTCCAAGCAGCGAGGACTCGGCATGTCTGAGGATAAGGACTGTGCTCATGGGGCCGCAGGGACACAGTGAAGTGTCAACCTTGTTCACGGCAGAGTCCCAGGAGATAAAAGTGCCATGGAAGGGTGACAGGGATGGTTGTACCACTGCCCTGTGCCCCTGCCCTACACCCTGCATTTCACCTGCTGCAGACCCACACCACCACCTCGTCATTTGTCTGACCACAGAGGACTTTGTGCAGGAGATGGGTTCTGTTGAATCAGATTAAGAAGAAAGTGCTGTAAGCATTGACCTGCAGTGGGCTGCAGCAATCATCTTTCAACATGACAAAAACATGGTTTTCCCTTCTAAAGCTTCTATTCCAGCAATGCTTTAACTAACTGGAAAACTGGTAACACTAAGTTCAAGGTTCACTACCTTTTTTGCTGCTTACTGGAAGCCAGAGGCCCCCATCAAAGGAAATTAGTCTTCCTAATTACAGATGGTGCCCTCCACAATGATCTTTCATTGCCTCTTAGAGGTGATTCTTGGACCACTGCATTCAGAAAGTCCTGGAAAGCTGAAGGATGAACCAGTTCTTCAAAATCTTTGGACTCAGGGTGTTAACTGGGAATGCTGCAGGGATGCCTTTTCACCAGAGAACTCCTTGCTGTAATGAAAGTGCCAAGTAAGGAGATCTTGCAATGCCTCCTGCAGATGCTCACAGCACGTCCTCTCACAATGGGCTCCCATCCTCCCTGACGGCACAACAAAAATGGTGCTGTGACCTGATTCCTTCCAGCGTTTTGCTGAGGAGACACAGCAGGGAGAAGTTTCTGTTTTATTTTAATCGCCACTCTTATCCCCTCTCTCTCCGTCTGGGAAGTTGCTGGCTTTCTAAACTATCCAACCCTAGGCAGCAATTTCCTGAGCAATTAGCTCTGGTAGCAAACATCTTAGTCGTTTTCCTGGGGTCAAGTCAGAATAGGCATTTAAAGCACTTGCCAAGTCGTTTTAGCGGCACCAGATACAAAATTGGTCCCCAGTCTGCAGACACCAGGCTAAAAGCTGCTCGTGGCCACTGCTCATCTTCACCTTTGGTCACAGAGCACCGATGCTCCTACCACGTAGCCTGCCTGAGGCACGGTGGACCTAATTCTCACACCTCTGTTGCTTTTGGAGGCATCAGCAGAGTAACAGTAGAAAGCATTTCGTTTTGGATTGCACCGAAACGTGCCCTTTCCAAAGTGCACCCTGGGGCACAGCTGCTTGTCTGCAGCCCCAAGCCCCTGGTCAGGGCCATCTTTCTGCAGCACCAGGGATGGGTTCATGGTCTGGTTTATTCATATGAGGAGCACGCAAAATGCTGAAAATCAATTAATAGGATCAATCAAATCCCCTTGAGCAGGTCCTTCACTCATCCTTGACTAGGTACCTCAGTAATGAGAGAGGGGGGAATTAATGGCACCCATGTCCCCTTCTTTCTGAAGCCATTTCTTACCAAGCAGCTGTTTCAAGAGGGTATTTTCTTCAGGCAGATGTATAAACCTACAGGACAAACTCTTCGAGCATATTCAAAGGCATTAGCAAGGGACTTAACTCCGTTATGTTTGCTTTGCCCTTATCTGTGTGTTTCTCCTTCCTTTACATTGCTAATATGCTTTTAATTTATTTTCCTGGCTTTGTTTGGCTGCGGCTCATCCTTTTGCTCTCTGACAATAACGCCGGTTCGAAATCCAAACACCTGCCTCGGCCTCAGAGAGGTATCGACGTTTTTCCTTGCCTCTTCCATTATTAACCACGTTGCTGTTGCGCTGAATCAAGGTCCCAGACCTTTCATGCGATGCTCTGACAAGAGACGTCTGCTTGGTTCTAGCCCGTGAAGCAGCTCGAGTGGGGATGGCAGCACCACCCATCCAAGCACAGAAGCTGAAGCAGGCTGGAAAAAAAAAAAGATTTATTGCTGTATATCGGCCGCTGAGCTCAATTGGAGCACCAAAGCTCACGTATTTTTACGACGCTGCATATTGTCTCTGCTCAAATCTCATTATATCTTCGTAGTTACCTCATCCCACTGCGGAATAATGTGTGGTGTTAATGACGCAGCAACGGTAATAAAGTGTCCCTGTGATGATTTAAAGCAAAAACAGTTCTCCCCCCCTGAAAAGCCTTATAACTAGCACTTACTTTTATGATGGACTGCTCCTTCGCTTATTAAACATTTATTGTTTCCTCAATAAAAGTAATCTTAGATGTATTCAATTATTAATATAAATAAGGCACCAAATGTGAAACAGCAGCAATCTCATTTTCTTTTTTGCATTAATCTTCTCTCTTATTCAACCATCTCAAGAGGAGAGTGGGAAAAAAAAAAGCAACAAACACCCACATTCAGACTTACTGAAAAACAAATACAGTTGGCATGAGAAAAGCAAAATTCTTATCTCTATCTGTGTTAGGGAAAAAAAAATAAATTAAAACTCCTTGGTAACCCATAATATTTCCAAATATGTAGTGGAGTATTGTTAGTTTGGTGCTCCCAGACCGAAAATAACGAAGACTGAGATTGCCACAAACATTCAGCAAGGACTGCACTGGGGGAATGCAAAATGGGACTCAGATAGCTCTCTATTGTATGTATATAAATACAAACACAGAGAGATATATTTTTATATATATATATATTGACATATACTCATGTTTTGGGTGTTAATACAGGATGAGCTTCAGGTTATTACTCCTCACACAGAGCTGGGGTCTTTAAAATCCAGCTGTTGTTACAGATGCCTTTGGATCAATATTTATGGGATCACAGCAAGAGTTTTGGGATTCATACCTATGAAGTAGCCACTGTCTAACACGTCTCCGGGCAGCAGTTGAGGGCAGCAGCTGCGGTGATCATGGACACTTCGGGTTGGGTTGGCCCATGGTTTAGTGGTGCCCTGGCAGTGCCTCATTAATGATTGGACTCGATGATCTTAAAGGTCTCTTCCAAGCAAAACAAAAACGATTGAGCCAGCAATCTGCTTTTGTAGCCAAGGTGGCCAATGATCTCCTGGGTTGGATGCAAAAGAGTTTGCCCAACAGGTTGAGGGAGGTTCTCTTCCCCATCTGCTCTGCCCTAGTGAGGCCACCTCTGGAATAATCAAAAAAGGGTAATTCCAAAAATTACCCAAACAACTACAATTGCACCCATGTGTACTCACGCGCTATTAATGGTCAAACGATTACAAGCACCCAGTTGTGGAAGTTACACGACTAAGGATTCTCTTACAGCCTGCAGCTGTCTGCTCACTGCCAGTAGCACATGCAGTATATATGGCTGACTATTATCATTCCTATTTTGCTGCTTTTTTTTATCAGCGTTTGCATATCACGGTATCACCTTTGTTGACAAGTGCATATGCGGGGGGACCCGCAGAAAGGGAAAAAGAAAACAGCTGAAGAAATGGGAAAGATAAAAATCTGTCGAAATCAAATTGAGCTTTTATATTGGAATCGGCTTAATCGGGTGCACCATCTATGAGTAGTGGAGGGGGGGGAAATCTTTAGCCATGCACACTGGCTTTTTTCAGAATTTAGAGAAAGAAAATCAGGTATTAATGAAAGCTCGTTTAAAAGGGGGAACTGCATATGAGAGCCGTGGTTTGTGAATGCTTTTTATTGCATTGCATGCACGAAGGTTCCTCATTGCCAATGAATAGTTTTAGGGGCGTGAGGATAAATCTAATCGTGCTTGTGAGGCAAAAAATATCCCAAATCTCAAAAGAATGTGTTTAGATGCGGAGATGGGCAAAATGAAGCAGGTTATTTGAAAACGCAAGTAAGTGATTCAGTTATGAGCTGAAATATTTGTAGCAGCTTAAAAACATTATCAGTGGACTGAGTTTTTTATAGTGTTTTTTTGTTTTGCCTTCATGAATATTAGAAAAGACAATCCAACTGGGAATCACAGTGCATTCTGCCTGTGAAATCTGAATTTTTCCTGTGGAATCTGGAGTCACTTCTCAGATAACTCATTGCTCAAAACAGCAGAAGAATGTGTACAGAGAGAGGGGCAATTCTCATTGTAAGAGAATTGACTATCCCAAGAGGAGGGAATATTTTGCATTAACCAAGAGGTGTGGTTCATTTTGAGTATTCACCTGAGTATCGTTCATGTTGTAAATGCTTCACATGAGATACACATTGTCTTTATCACCTGAATTTCAGTTTTCAGTAGATAATTAATTAAAATACTAATGGAGGTGGTTGGGGTTTTTGTGTGTGTGAAGGGGGAGGGCTTTTTTTTTTGTTGTTGTTTTTATAGGTTTGGGGTTTTTTTTTGTCATCAGTCATGTCCTTGGAGTTGAACACGTTTTGAAGTGGTGGTAAAACTCTTGTAAAAGGAAAATCTATATCAGAATGTCAGGATCAATTGGATTACCCTCTCATCAAACATCCTCGGCCACTTGACAAGTCTGAAGGCACGGCACATGCTGAGTGGCTTTGAATGGAGCACTCTCTGGGGAGCATATGCTCCACAGGGTGCAATATTTTGACTGCGAAAAAAAATTTCATAGAGCTTTTCTTTAGTCTTCTTATGCCAGAATCTGTTCGTTTCTTTCTTTGCGTGAGTCATGTATTTGTGAAGCTGTTTCTAACAGCTCATGCTGAGCTATGAAATGATTAAAGCAGCCTTGATTCTTTGGACAATGATCAACTTCAGAAAAGAAAAAGGAAAAAAAAAAAAAAAAGATGCAACTCGTGGAGCCTGCATTAAATTGCAGCTAAAAAAAGGAAAAAGAGAAGATATTGGAATCAGTATTTGTAAGTATTCTTTGGAATAAAATACTGATCTACTACAATGAAATAGCGGGACCGTTTGAACACGACGCGGACGTGCAGATTCTCGTTGATACCATCATCAAGCCTTTCAAATCGTATGCGCAAAGCTTGAGAGACCAGTTCAGTGTAATTGAATTCAAGGCGAAGCCTGGAGACTGGAGAGGCTGATTACACCCACAGCAGCAGGAGTGTGAAACCACAGCATGTTTCTTCTCGAGGAATTGCTGGTGAAGCTGTTCTTCAAGGACGGCAGAAGACTGAAGGCAAGGCGTACGTGCCCATTATTGACTGCTTGACTGATAGCCCGGCGCCGAGAAGCAAAGCACATTAAAACAGCAACAAAACTGCACGATAACGGGTGTTAGGGAAACAACAGAGGAGGGTGAGATGTTTCTGTACCATCGCTGAGGAAAAGCGTGTCTTGTTTCTGAGTGTAATTAGTCCAACACCTTATGTCTTAGTAGCAAAATGTCCAAGCCTAGTCTTGATTTAGACAGAAAGCAGACAAGCTGGAGTCCACCTTCCGAAATACCAATATTGTTTTACAGATTTTTCTTGTCTGTGCCTGCCTGCAGTGGCAAAGAGTTTTGAAGCAAAAACCGAATTGAAATGAGCCAGCACAGCCTTACACCACCAGCTGATGCTGAATTCACACTCAGGAGTATTGAATCTAATTTCGAAAGAAAACTACATTTTTTTTCAGAGTTCTTTTGGGGTAGCCTTGTCAATAAAAGAAAAGCCACAAAACTGCAGGAACCGTCTTCTGAATTTTCCTCTCTATATTTTAATCTTGAAGTATAAAAAACCCTAAAACTGCCAAATGAAGAGGAATGTTGCTATGACATACTAAATGGACACTTAAGCCACTAATCTCTGTTTATAGCAACTCAAGCTCCAGTCAAGTTTCCTAGGAGTTTGTGTAGCTGCCTAGACAGGATGATAACAGCCAGCACATCCATCAGGAGGGAGCTTGGAAACTAACGTCCTGGTTTAATTAAAACCCAAGCAAATACTTGGGTCAGGGTTAGGGTTTTTTGTTTGTTTGGTTGGTTTTTTGTTTGTAAGGGTAAGCGCTGAATAGGAATGAACCCAGGGAAGAGCTGGCCAGAGAAATTGAAGTGTATGAATAATTTGATTTTGTTTCTGCCTAAGATACATGTGCTACTGCACAGTAAATTCTTAGACAAACAGAGATTTTATTGACTTTTTTTTTTTACCTTTATCGGGGCTGGAGGAAAAGATAAAGGGACCATAGGATACATACCTTTTCTGTGGAAATAAGAGCCAAAAATTTGGGGAATAGTTGGTAGCTGGCAATCTTCTCAAGGACACCCGCTGCTCCCTGGCTGTCTAGTCTGGGTGCGAGGTTCAAGGGATAGGTGCGAAGAAGGATTGCAGTCACCAGCCTTCAGCAAGGTCATGGAATCACAGAACGGTTTGAGTTGCGAGGGACCTTAAAGATCATCTAGTTCCAAGCCCCATGCTGTCCTCTCCATTCTGGACAACAGCAGGAAGCGGGCGCAGAGTCTGCAACACACACTTTGATTCATGTTTTTGGGTCATCTGGGTCTTCTCAGCTGCTTAGTTTCCCCATTGCCATTAAGCAGGAAAAAAAGTCTAATAGTGAGCAGCGTGGCAAAGACAAGGCCTGGGAAACTTTCTTTGTCCTGCTGTCAAATGTGGAGAAAGAGCACGGCCCAATAGCCAAGAAACTAATTTATTTGATTTTGAGTTTAATTCTGAGGAGAAAGAAAAGTTAAACAAACACTTAATGCTTTTGCTGATATAAATTCTAACCCTGGGATGGAAGCACCATTATTGGTTTAATTCGTGCAAGGCAAGCTGCTATTTTTGATCACTTCAGGGGAAGTACTCGGGGAGAAGGGAGATCAGACATCCATCTAGACTGCAGTTAATATAAAATAACGCATGCCTCAGCTGATTTATTGCTGGCAAAACAATGAGGACTGGAAAGAAAGATGTTCTGCTTGCATGTTGTTTAAACTACCAACCTTTTTTTACCATAAACCAGCTTCTAAAGGTATCAGGTGAGAAAGGACTAGAACGCAGGACATCATCTTAGCCCTGCTTTGTTCTTGATTATTCGGTTTGCAGTTGCAGGTAGGAATCCCAAAAGAAAGCACCAGGAGATACATACCAAAAATATCTCAGAAGGGTATCTGGTCCACCACTCTCTGTCCCACTCACCTCCAGCATAATCAGTTCCATCTATGTCCTTCCTGATGGATACGTGTTGGATGTTTTTCCTGATAATTGATGATGGAAGATTTACTTCCTCCCCAGGTAATTTTATAAGAGTAATTTCCATCCTACCACTAGGCTGTTTTTTTCCCAGAATGGTTTGGGTTAGAGAGGACCTTTATAGGTCATCAAGTCATGTCTCCCCTGTCTTTCCTACTGTTTAGAAATCCACTAAGTTTGTCTAGCTAGAGAAGCAATCGATGATATCCCTTTCTCTGAGGATTTAAGCACATATTACCCTGGTATGAGATTTCCTTCTTAATGTTTGATTTTAAGAATAACAGCTGTTCTTACATTAAATTCAGCATTAAATGAGTCATCCAGATAATCTACCCAGAGCAGCAATCTCAGCCTTTAACCCCTGCTCAGCTCTTTCCCAGAGGTCACTGGTAGGCAACTGGTCTCCATCCTCAGAGTGAAGTCCCTGGCCAGAGGGGTTAGTCTTTCCCTAAGGCTCAGGCCTATGAGTTGACCTTCAGGATCTTTCTCTCATTCTCCAGGATGGAGCCTCTATACCCGCTGGGAACCCTCATAAGGTACTTCACAAACATCTTCATTTCAAGTGTATCAGGCATCCTTGTTGTCAGGGATGCTGATGAAGTTTTGCTGGTTTAATCAGCTGAGGATCTGGCATGAAGCCTGTAAGATTTGGAACGAAGTCACATTTCTGTGCCTGCCTTTGAGTTTACAATACACTGCTGGCTCTTCTCACAACCGTCCTTCCCTGACTGCCGGCAGCCCAAGGCAACAGGTCTGAATGTGTTCAGATGGAATGATTTCACCCATGCAATGTGACTTCTTGCTCTAATTCTGCCTTGAAAGAAGGAGAACCCCATTTTTTTTCCAATAGAAGGGCTGTAGTTCTAGCTGAAGGCCTATAGGAACTCCCAGTGTGAGTTTGCACTGTACAAAGCAAATACAAAACTCCACGGGGAAAATTTGTGGCTCCAAAGACTTCATATTCTTCTATCACGTAAGATACTCTGAGAGATACTTTCCAGCTTACCTTGGAATTGGGCTGTGCAATCACAAGCACACAAGAGAACACTGATGTATCTTCATTGCTCTCCCCGTGGCTTCTGGTATCTGTCACTCCTCACACAGACTGGCATCCATAGCATTATGTATTGTAAGGAAAATAAATGGACAATTTCCGCTAAAACCAATATAGCAACATAGCCAGCTCTCTTAAGGCTGGCTTCTCACAGTGCTAAGAGGTGAGGTGAGGCACCAGCACTCACAAGAAAAGTCTGAGAGCCCTGGGGCTGTTCAGCTGGAGAAGAGCAGACTGAGAGGGGAGCTGAGCAATGCTGAGCAAGAGCTAAAGGGACCCCAGGGGGGCAAGAGGATGGGGACAGGCTCTTGTCAGTGGTGCTCAGCAACAGGACGAGGGGCAACGGGCACAAACTGGAACCCAGGAGGTTCCATCTGAGCAGGAGAAGAAAGTTTGGTGTGAGGGTGTTGGAGCCTGTGCCAGGCTGCCCAGAGAGGCTGTGGAGTCTCCTTGTCTGGAGAGATTCCCACCCCG